>JAOWBJ010121526.1:0-13464 GCA_028566335.1 Monarda citriodora | reverse complement strand
AAGTGAAGCTCATGATACACCATATACCGCCCACCCCGGCAATACCAAAATGTATCAAGATTTGAAAGGAAAATTCTGGTGGGATGGTATGAAACGAGACGTAGCATCATTTGTTAGAAGATGCTTGGTCTGTCAGCAGGTGAAGGCAATGCACCAACGGCCCTACGGGAAGCTACAACCGCTAGAAATCCCGGAATGGAAATGGGAGCACATAGCAATGGACTTTGTGATAGGATTACCCAAATCGAGAAGAGGAAATACAACCATCTGGGTGATTGTAGACCGACTAACAAAGAGTGCTCATTTTCTTCCGATACCCATAACCTATACATCGGAGATACTAGCCCAACTGTATGTCCGAGAGGTTATACGTCTGCACGGTGTCCCTGTATCAATCACCTCAGATAGAGATTCAAAGTTTATGTCTCGATTTTGGACGAGTTTACAAAATGAATTAGGCACAAGGCTGAATTTCAGTACCGCCTTCCATCCCCAGACCGATGGGCAGACGGAAAGAACTATCCGGACTTTGGAAGACATGCTGAGAGCCGTAGTACTCGTTCTAGGCGGCCATTGGGAGCCAGTGCTACCACTAATCGAATTCGCGTACAACAACAGTTATCAGGCTACGATTGGTATGGCGGCATATGAGGCTCTCTACGGAAGAAGATGCAGATCGCCATTTTACTGGGATGAAGTTGGGGAAAGAAGAATGTTAGGTCCTGAGGCAATTGGTGAAATGATCGAGACATTGCGCCAAATCAGAGCCCGAATCAAAGAAGCTCAGGATAGGCAAAAATCTTATGCGGATGGTGGTCGAACGAAGATGCAATTCGAGATAGGATACAAAGTATTCATGAAAGTGTCCCCTTCTAAAGGAATCGTGAGGTTTGGTGTCAAAGGGAAGCTGAAACCACGATTCATCGGGCCCTATGAAATCTTGGAAAAAATAGGCCCCGTGGCCTATAGATTGGCGCTACCACCAAATTTAGGGAGCGTGCACAATGATTTTCACGTGTCTCAACTCATGAAGTACGTGCACAACCCAAAGCACGTAAATCGACCAAAACAAATAGACCTTGCTCCAGACCTGAGTTACGAAAGTCAACCGGAAGCAATTTTGGATCGCAAGGTACAACTCCGAAACAAATCTATAACCTCGGTGAAGGTACTTTGGAGGCACCATGGGCAATAGGAAGCTACATGGGAGCTGGAAGAGAAAATGAAAGAAACATATCCCGAGCTGTTCAATTGAGGAAAGCAAATTTAGGGACGAAATTTCATTTAAGGTGGGTAGGATGTAACAATCCGTTTTTTTAGAACTATTTATTTTTAATTAATTATTTTGTTATTTTTCGACGAGTGCTCGGTTGTTAATTAAGAAGTCTCACAAAAAGGATTTAATTAAGGAATTATTGAGTCCAAATTAGTATTAGTATTAGCCAAGCCCATTATTGTGTCAAGTGAAGGAAAAACCCATATACTCTGCATATGAAGTAATAGGAAATTAAAGTTGTGAATTCTTCATCTTTTTACAAAAGGTTCAGAAATTTCCTTGGAAGGAAAAAAAAATAAAGAAAAATAAAGTCTAAGTACAACCATGATGATGGTCTAGAGCTAGACTAATACTACACTCCATCTCCACCGCCCAGCTCACCCATTTTCCTCCCCTTTATTCAGCTGCAACCAATAATTCATGCATGCAAGAAAAGAAATTCAAATTTAAATTACATTAGCTTCGAATGATAAGAATAGAAGAAACATTAGTTGAAGCATATTTTTTACTTATTCACGAATTCTAGAACTGCTTAAGGAAGTGCGTAGGACACCCATCTGGAAATTGGCAAGTGTTTATTTATTTATTTTCTCTTCCTCCGGTGCTGGAAACCGAGCTCGAGCTTAAAGGAAATGCACCATTGCAGTACCTGCAAATTCCTAAAGCATGTGTAAATGACTCATTATCTTCTCTACATGCAACGATCTCATAGCTAAAAGCAGAGATGTTACATTCCACTGAACTTCTCTACAACATTAACAGCATAGAGAAGGGTTTCACTTGCTTTCTCTAGAACCATATAAAACCATATAAAGCTCCTTCCCTCTAACAAGTCGAGCTCGAGCCAAGCGACGAGCGAAGACCAAGCTTTAGCGACGGAGGAAGCTTGAAAGTCGGAGACAAGCGATGCTTCAAGTAACCCGAAGCAGTGGCGGTACTTCAATTTCGGCGAGAGACGCGACTGCTTCAGCCTTAGCGAGTGCTTCGGAGATCGCTTCGCCAACGGAGATCGCTTCGCGTAGGATATCGCTCTGCTTCAATCCTAAGCGACGGAAATCGCTTCGCTTTGACCCAAGAGAACCAGAACCCAGCAGCAACCCGTCGTCACTGAGATCAGCCACAACCCCACTCTTTTTCCCAAACCTCCGAACCCAGCACCAGACTTTTTCCCACCACCGAACCTTCTTCCCAAATTTTTTTTGCACGCACGTTTGACAAATCGAGAGCCGAGGCAGAGGAGGAGTCCAGCGGCGGCGTCGGAAGCCCAGCGACGGCGGAGGAACAGCAGCGGCCTCGGCAGAGCCGAGGTAGAGGAGGAGTTCAGCGTAGCAGGCGCTACAATCAGCTCCGGAAAAGCGACGGCAGGAGGCGGTATGCAGCACCTACCTCCGAGATGCGCGCCTCCAGCAGCGGCGGAGGAGCCATGGCGGCGACGGCAGTCCATGGAATAATAATGAGAAGAAGAAGCCGAGAGAGAGGAAGAGGGAAGAGTCACCGGAATTGCAGATCGAGAGATAGATTTCATGGTTGTGTGTGTGCGTCGTGTGTGTGCTCGGTGTGTGCGTGCGTAGAGAGAGAGAGAGAGAGTAGAAGATGAGGTTTTTCTTTTATTTTGTGTGCTTATTGGATGGGGGCTTTGACCGAAAGATACTCTTTTTCTTCTCTTATTTTTTTTTTTTAATTTATTTAATGCTTCTTCTAGAAGCAAGATATGTACTATTCTTGGATTTGAGTTGAAAGAAATGGGAGTGGGCCGAGAACGGCCATAATTTGGGCCGAGGATCTTTCTCAGATGTTGGGCTGCACTGATTTAATTTATTAGACTGCTTTAATATATATACTAGCCATGGTTTAATTTATTAAGCCTTTCGCGACCATAATCCCGAATACTATCGACGCCCGTTTAATTCCATCGTTATTTATTTATTCGCGTGAGAGAATTAGCAAGCTAATAAATATAAAATATTAGTCAATAATTTCTTGAAAGGTTTATTCATTATTAACTTCCAAGGAGATTAACTACTTGCGGAGAAATAGCCTTATGTATTTAATAATGAATCGAGATTGATTTAATTAGAGACTAAACCCGAGCCTCGCCAAGAGCTTAGATTAAATTTAAATTCCAGAGGAAACTTAGAATTAAGCTTCTATAAAATTATCGTCCTACGAGAATCTTATGTTACCCTTATAAATGAAGGTTGTTCGAAGGAAGAACGATAATCGAGTTTGACAAGGGATTAAGCTAGATCTATAAGGTGGGCTTTCTAACTAAGAACCTCTGTGTGGGTTTTTTGTGAAATAAAGCATGATTTATTTTTGAAAGCATTGTCTTGCCATGAATAATTTTTGTTTTGTATAATGCCTATCTGTCGGCTTTGGCCAATTTATGTAAATCGAATTCGGGTCCCAACATGTGTTGCTCGGACTAGTGTACACATTAAGGTTCGTATCACCGCAAGGTGTGCGATCAAGGTTTCAGCGGAAGTTTGCCAACTTCCTTGAATCATTTATACTAAGGGCAGATATGGAAGAATACCAAGAACTTAGCTTGCGCAAGCGCTTTTAAGATCACAAATATTTTTATGAACATAGGCTCTTTTAAGAAAATCCCTATGCTTCATAAGTACATGGCTTGACAATATTTTTTGGGCACGTGTCCACTGAGTGCTTTTGTACTCAGCCCTGTACATGTTTTCCCTATGTGCAGGTTGGGAAGGCTGAATCTCGGTGACCGGCAGGCTTTTGTCTTGCATCAATGAGTCGAAGAAATCTCTTGGTAGTGCGTGTCTTCATACACGTATTGTTAGATCATTCTGCTGCATTTTGGAATTCATATTCGATTGAGTTATAATATAATTTAGGTATTCTGTTGCGGACATTTCAAGTTTTCATAATTCCTTTTGACGGGTTGTAAGACAAATTAACATTTATCTTATCTTTTGGTATAACCGATCTTGATTAAGTCATATTTTGTTTCGCTCATAAAGGTTAATTGAGTCACTCTCTTCATTATTCGATTTCCCCTTTCTACCCACACTTCTCTAATCCCCCTAGTTGCGAGTTCCCGGACTTGACTATCCTTAGCAAAGTGCCGTCGTGACAGAGTGGTATCAGAGCATTTGGTTCGCTCTGAAACCCAAGAGTCTTCTTTGAGTAAAAGTCTAGACTTGTTACGCTAGACTAAGGAAAAGAAATTATTCGACAAAAACCGGCACCTTGATTCATCCTACTCAACGAGAAGAAGAGGTAAGATTGTCTTCTAGTGCTTGGAACTTACTTTCTTTTGTAACAAGAACATTATTGGAATTTAGAATCACTTGTAGTGAATCAGTTAAGAACATAGTTGCTTTAGCTTCACTATTCCAAACAAGTAAATCTCAGCCAGATGCAAGCACTTCACTCGAGAAGCGTGACATAGAGACATGGAGCAATGTGAAAGGCGCAAGTTTTAAAGATTAAAGCAAGTCGAACGGAGCATTTATTATCGCTGAGGAAAATCGATAAATTTAAGGTTGCTATTGCCTTCGAGATATAACAAACGTGAACGCTAGCCAAAGAGAAGCTCCCTTAACAACTAAGATAGTGAGAGTTGATCTCTAGATCACTCATAATAAATATATTGCCTTAAAGAACATAGTTGCTTTAGACCATATGTTTTGAAGGCTTAAATCGTTGCTCGAGTACGAAGCAAGTACTTTCTCCAAGATCGAGACAAAGAGACAAGAAGCGATGCAAGAGGCACGGAAAACTAAGGCTAAGACGATGAAGGTCAAGCAGGCTGAGTCAAGTGAATTATTAACTGCCGCCAAGGTGAACCAAACAACCTAAGGCTGCTAATGCCTTTGAAATTTAGCAAGCGCTAATACTAAGATGAAAGGAAAATTTCATTTGGTAAAGAGTTAAAAAGAAAGGGAATGAAGATTTAGACGTGATAAGCACCTAGGCTACAAGTTATGATATGTAATAAGAAAAGGGGATAAGTTGATGACTATCCCCAATCGATTGCATAACCGTAGTAGGAATTGGGACATAGTACCACTTTAGGCGGATGATAAAGTTCGGTGCGATATGACAACCCCTGTTGCAACCTTGAGCAATATGTTTCTAAAAGTAGCTGGTAGCAAGTTCTAACACCTAAATCAGTCCTTCTTAGTAAACGAAAGAATATAGGTAGATTGGTGAGCACGAATGAGTATCCAAATTATAAACCTAGCGAAATAAGTGAGGGTCTTGCACACGAAAATTTCCTTATCATATGACATGTACCCTATCTGACTTCTCTAAATCCAACGAAGTTTCTTGTTTAAGCCAATTGATTTAGTCAGAACATTTGTGTTGAAACCAAATTTCTAAATTCTATTGATCTAATCACCTAAAAACAACAAGACGATTTTATGCATAACCGAGGGAGTGGTTATGCGGGACTGGCCACCCTGCATAATCTCAACCTCGGTGCAGTCGTCCCTATGACCATGGGTCGGATGTGCATCGATAAGAGGGTTTCCCTTCTTCTACCCTTTGTCACTCTATCCTCACCTTTTGATCACTCGTTTCCAAAATAATTCACTGATGCATTGATGAAATCTTCAAACAAAACACCATATTGAAATTTTCTAATTGATCACAGAGATTTTCCTTTTGATCTAACAAGTAGCCTTCTATGGTCAAAGTCACTCCGCCACAGGACGTAGCGCTCGCTCCGCTTTGCCAAGCACATCCCACCTCCATGGTCAACCCATGAAGTATTCTATTTTGTTCCATAAGTATTTTCTTCCGTGCAAGACCCATTAAATGTAAGAAGGTAGTCTCTTTACACGTTCTAGCTACAGTATAAAACATAATAGTCTTTGAGGATGTCAGAATTCTATAACGCTTTGAGTAAGCTAAAATGGGGATGGATTCTAGGCGTAGAAGAAAGATGCCGAAACACAAACTTTGCTTGAAATTTGAAAAGCAATGTAAAGTATGACTCTGATCATAGCACAACGTACTCCGATGTCAAGACACATGATTCTGCCCTAGTACTAGTAGTATTATGTATGAAGCAGTATGTGATGTAAATTAGTACAAGGTGTTCGAGCGAAGCATAGAAAGCTGTAAGACCGTTTAAGGGTTCCGCTATCAATGCAAGACGTTCATGTATGAAATCTATAACAGGTTACTCTACCTTTTCGCACGAAAGTATGACAATATGAACTGATGAGAGCATGATGTCACTTTTATGGCTTTATAACGACCATGCCAACAAAACGATCAAGAATCTTCATACCCATAATGGAAGCATCGACTTGCAATTGACTCATAATTATTGCATTGTCAGGATGCCGCCTCGACAAGCTAGAAACGCTCAAAGAGCAATTCCCGAAGCAGAACAGGTGAACCTTAGCGAAGATGAACGCGAAGACATTCCCCCACCGCCACCCCCACCTGATCGAAGGATTGAGGAACTAGTTCTCCGACAGAATCCCCCTAGTATTCAACGGTTTAGGGAACCTAACCAGCACTGAAACATGGATAAGAGCCATCGAGCGTATTTTAAACCTTCTGCAATGCAACGACCAGGAACGCTTAACTTGTATGACATTTTAGCTTACGGGATCAACTGATTTCTGGTGGGAGGCCAAGAAGAAGATTATGACCCGTGACCAACTCGCAAACTATATGTGGGAATAGTTCAAGGAAGCTATTTACGACAAGTATATCACAAAGAGCTGCCGTAAGAAGAAGGAATCAAAGTACTACAATCTGAAACAAGAAAAAATAACAGTTACTGATTATGATCGGATGTTCTGCGACCTGTTGACGTACGTGCCAGGACAAGTGGATACGGATGACAAGATGACTGAGAAATTTTGTGCCAGTCTGAGGCATGAAAATCGGATGGCACTGGCCAGTCTTGGAGGACTGTCGTATGCCGAATCATTAAGCAGAGCTTTGGACGTCGAGGGACCCATGCCAAGTGATAGACCCGCTCCCACTTCGGCACCAGCAACGACTCAAACACAACCGTGCGAGAAAAGGAAGTAGAACGACAGTATGATGCAAAAACTTGTGCGGCGAAGCAGCTAGCCTGCAAAAGATTAGGGAAATCTAACAGGTTTGGACACTCTTAATGACATACCAGTATTAATTTTGTTCGATACGGGAGCTTCGCATTCTTTTATCGCCAACACATGCGTAGAAAATCTAGAACTGCCAACTGAACCAATAGAGGCATCATTGAGCATTATATCGCCAGTAGGAGGGAGGCTAACTTTAAAGCATCGCTGCTCTAACCCGGAATTGATCATAGGCTCACAAAAGTTCATAGCGAGAAAATTCAGTATTATGCCCATAACAAATGTAGATATAATCTTGGGGAACGATTGGTTAGCCGAAAATTCTACCATGATCCTTTGCCAAGAAAGAAAGATCTCTTTCCAAATTTCTGGTCAGGAAGCAATAATATTCCATGGGATCTCTATTGACAGTAGAAAGTGTGTTATTTATACGCTTCAAGCAGCAAACCTGATGAGGAAAGGAAGCGTAGCCTACCTCGTTTACCTAAACGACGAAGTAAAGAGCGAAGAGAAAGAAAAGATAGAAGACGTGGACGTAGTCTGCGAATTTCCCGACGTGTTTCCAGATATATTTCTAGGGTTACCCCAGACCGATCTTGAACCAGGAACAACAACAGTGTCTAAAGTACCCTACCGAATGACACCAAAGGAGCTAGAAGAGTTCAAGGTTCAACTTCAAGAATTGTTAAATCTAGGTTTCATCAAGCCTAGTGTATCGCCATAGGGAGCACCGGTGCTGTTCGTCAAGAAGAATGATGGTTCGACGCGCATGTGCATAGATTACCGCGAACTCAACAAGTTTACTCTCAAGAACAAGTAACTCGAATCGACGATGTGTTCAACCAACTCAAGGGCGCGAGTGTGTTTCCAAAGATAGATCTAAGGTCCGGATATCATCAGTTAAAGATTCGACCAAAAGACATACCCAAGACGACGTTCCGAACCAGATATTACCACTATGAATTCGTAGTAGTGCCATTTGGACTCACTAACGCACCGGCAGTGTTCATGGATCTTATGAACTGAGCATTTCACCCATTTTTGGATAAATTCATTTTGGTGTTTATTGATGATGTGCTAATCTACACCAAGAGTTGCCAAGAACCGGAAGAACATCTGAAAGTCGTATTGGGAACACCGAGGGTAGAAAAGTTGTACGCCAAGCTCAGCAAGTGCGAATTATGGATTGAAAGAAGTGACGTTTTGGGGCACATTGTATCCTCTAAAGGCATCCAAGTTGACCCCGCCAAGATAGAGGTAGTGCAGAATTGGAAATCCCCAACGACGCCAAAGAAAATTCGTAGTATCTAAGGTTTGGCTGGCTACTACCGAAGGTTCCTTTAAGGATTTTTCCCAAATAGCAAAGCCCCTAACACAGCTGCTACATAAGGAAGTCAAGTTCGTGTGCACTCCACAATGTGAAGGGAGCTTTCAGAAGCCGAAAGAGAAGCTAACAACCGCACCTATCCTTGCAGTTCCGGAACAGGAAATGAGTACGTAGTTTACACCGATGCTTTGAAGAATGGACTCGGGTGTGTGCAGATGCAAGAAGGAAAGGTCATAGCTTATGCATCACGACAGCTCAGGCTACATGAGTTTAATTATCCAACCCGCGATTTACAGCTGGCTGCATTCGTACATGCCCTAAAAATCTGGAGACGTTATCTTTGTGGAGTTTGGTGTGAAATATAAATCGACCACAAGAGTCTCCAATTTTTCTTCAAGCAGCGAGACCTCACATGAGATAGAGGAGATGGCTCGAATTAGTGAAAGACTCTGACTGTGGGATCTACTACCATTCGGGCAAGGCTAACGCAGTGGCCGACGCTCTGAGCCGTAAAACTTCGTCCACGCTAGCATACATTCTCATGAATGAAGAAGCCCTCACTTGAGAATTCAGCAAGATGAAGCTGGAAATCCTGCCGCCACTTGAGATGGTGAACGGAGTTGTCGCCACCCTAACAGTAGCACCCGATTTGAGATGTAGAATTTTTAAAGGCACATAGAAAAGATGAAGCACTCGAGAATAACCGCTTGAAGGTTAGAATTGGAGAGCCTGGAGCATACCATGAAGAGGCTGATGACGAAATCACCATTAATGGAAGGCTATGCATTCCACAAAATGAAGAACTCAAAAACGAGATTTTGAGTGAAGCTTATGATAGGATACACCACCTTTTGGATGATGGTGGGCCGACTAACAAAGAGTGTTCATTCTCTTCCGATTCCCATAACCTACACGTCAGAGAAGCTAGCCAAACTGTATGCTCGGGTGTACTTGCACGAAGTATCGATCTCGATCATGTCAGACAAACATTCGAAATTTACCTCTAGAATTTGGATAAGCTTACAAAGGGAGCTAGGTACCCGATTAAACTTCAGCACCGCATTCCATCCTCAGAAAGATGGACAATCGGAAGAGACAATTCAAACCCTTGAGGACATGCTTAGGAGTGTAATACTCGATCGAGGTAGACACTGGGAGCCGGTGTTGTCACTAGTCGAAATTGCATACAATAACAGTTACCAGACTACGATAGGCATGGCGCCGTATGAAGCTCTCTACGGAAGAAAGTACTGGTCACCCCTCTACTGGGGTAATGTCAGAGAGAGGAAGCTACTAGGACCCGAATCGATAGACGAAATGTTCGAAACCATGCAACAAATCCGAGTGAGGATAAAGGAAGCTCGGGATAGACATAAATCCTACACTGATAAACGTCGAACAGGGTTCCTGCTCG
Organism: Monarda citriodora; assembly: GCA_028566335.1. NCBI lineage: Eukaryota > Viridiplantae > Streptophyta > Magnoliopsida > Lamiales > Lamiaceae > Monarda > Monarda citriodora. The sequence continues at coordinate 3,388 of JAOWBJ010121526.1, read as the reverse complement.
AGATAGGAGATAGAGTATTCGTGAAAGTTTCCCCTTTTGAGGGAATAGCGAGATTTTACATCATAGAAAGCTGAGGCCGCGATTCATCGGGCCCCACGGATATCTAGAAAAAAGTAGGCCCCGTGGAATATAGGTTGGCATTGCCACCAAACCTAGGAAGCGTGCACAACATTTTCCACGTCTCTCAACTCAAAAAATATGTATACGATCTGAAGCACGTAATTCAACAAGACGAGATAGATCTCGCTCCAAACTTAAGCTACGAAAGTCAATCGGAAGCGATTTTAGATCACAAGGTACAAAAACTCCGAAATAATTCCACAACCTCGGTGAAAGTACTGTGGAAGCACCATGGACAAGAGGAAGCTATGTGGGAGCTTGAGAAAATGAAGGAAAAATACCCCGAGCTGTTCGAATGAGGTAAGCAAAATTTCGGGACGAAATTATTTGTAAGGTGGGTAGGATGTAACGTCCCGTTTTATTTAAGAATTCATAACTCGATATATTTTGCTTTGGCATGAAAACTCCGATTTGTAAATCCAATTGTTTAGAATTAAATCGGGAATTAGCATATATATTTCGTTGAATTCCAACTAGTGCTCGGTTAAATAAATAAATATCTCATAAAAAGGATTTAATGGGGAAATTTCTTATTGAGCCCAAGTTATTATTTGGTCAAGCTCATTATTTATGCAAGTGGAGGAAGGCCATGGGCCAAATGTTCATGCCTTAGAAAATGGAGGAATAAAGTGGTGTATATTTTCTTTTATTTATTCTTGAAGAATACACATTCCCCAACAAAGCTAGAAATGATTGTCTAGAGATAGATTATGACTACACTCTATCTTCCTCAAGAAGGCACCGCCCCCCCAATCCATCCTCTCCACTTCCTTAAAAAAATTGAAGTCAATACTCTTGAGAGCCTTGAGAGCATAAGCTGAACACCCCTATAAAAAAAACACCCCACCCTCAAACTATGCAATCTGCTGCCGTTCTACTTTTTACTCACAAAAAAAGATAGAGAGAGAAAGAAAAAATGAGTGAAAGGAGGAAGGAAATAGTGAAAGAAGAAGAACCCAGAACTACAACATTTCAGCCTAAGGTAACAATTGAAACCCTTTTTTTAAATTTAGATAAATCTTTTATGCCCTTAAATAAGGATGAGCTGAGCCTTTAGCAAAAATTGCGAACGAAAAATATTATAGGAATCGACGGACTGACCCCGGAATTCTTTTCTTCTCGTTCATTTTCTTTTCAAACTGAAACGTTACCGTACATGCATCAACTCCATCAAAACTTTCATTTGCACAATGGACGAACTTTCCAATTTTAATTAATTACATTAGCTACGACGACGAGAATAGCCGACGAGGTCGGGAGAACGATTTAATCCCTTAACGAACCAGCTTCAGTTTGTTTTTCCCTTAACCGCCAACCCAACACTGCCGAGCTAAGATTTCCAGCAACAAACTCTCCCTCTTGAATTTTTTTTTTCCTACGAGTAGTACGAACCAGTTCGGAGAAGAGGAAATTGACCATTAAGTAGACAGTGGCATACAAAGCTGTGAAGGGATGGGTCTTCTTGTCGAATAGTAGTAGCAGTAATTCAATTAGTTTTGTTGATGTTGATTTTGGGGTGCAATGCTACCAACTTAAGGAGAAGATTGTCTTTGAAGTTCACTGCCACACAACATGCAATGATGGATTCTTGTCCTCGCCAAGCTTGTGGAGAGAGCTCGCGGCTTGGCAGTTCGTCATCCCGCACCTCTGCACCTAACAGCTCGTCATCTCGCAAGTGATCACCTAGCAGCTCGTCAACTTCAACCCTAGCAGCTCGAAGCTCGGACCTCGCCACTCGAACCAGTTCGGCGTAGGTCAGTGCGTCGCTCGATCAAGAACCCGGCAGGAAACCAAGCCTAGCGGCGGAGATCGCTTGGCTTCAACCATCGAGCGACGGGCTGTGCTTCGGGGATCGCTTCAACAGAGATCGCTTCGCCCAGAAGATCGCTCCGCTTCAATCCTAAGCGATGACATCCGCTTCGGACTGCTCCTTAGCGATGGAGATCGCTTCGATGCTCCAGACCGCGCGATCGTTTCCGAACCAGGCTTAGCGATGACGCTTTCACTCCGGCTAAGCGACGACAATCGCTTCACTTCGACCAAGCGAACCAGAACCCATCAACAACTTGTCAATCACCAAGATCAGCGTCAACCCCACTCTTTTTCCCAAACTCTGTTCTGAAACCAAACCACCCTGCCCACCACCAAACCGTAACGCCCAGACCCTCGTATGTCCCATCTCGACCAAAATCGAGAGAGAGAGAGAGCCGAGAGGAGTAGGCCACCCGCGACGGCGGAGAAATCGGTGCAGCAGCAACGACGGAGGAATCGCGGCGGCGTCGGAGTCATCACCGGCGAGGACTGTGCGAACTGGAAATTTTAGAGAGAGAGAATCGAGCGGAAGTTGCAGAGAGAGGGATGGGAGAATGAAGTGCATGCAAGGGTTTTACTTGTTCCCCTAGAAGGTGGGCCGGACAGGTGCATGTAATTTGGGCCGAAGTTATCTTAAGTGTTGGGCCGAGAATGATACTGAGATGGGCTGCTGTAATTTATTATGCTGGACTGCTTGTTTTAAATACTAGCCATGAATTAATTTATTAAGCTTTCGCAACCAATAATCCCTAACCATAATCCCCAATACCTATCTATACTGATTATTTTCGTCGTTATTAATTCCATTACGCGGGAGAATCGGCAAGCGAATAATCATAAAGTGTTTGAAATAATTCCCAACAGGATCCTTTTCGCTACTAACTTTCAAGGAGAATAATTATTAGCCGATATTATTCACCAAAAGAAATAGCCTTAATCATTATAAATTCGGGATTGATTTACTTAGAAACTAAACCCGAGCCTCGCCAAGCACTAGATTTAATTGAAAATTCCAGAAGAAACTTAGAATCGAGCTTCGATAGAAATATCGTTGTACTAGAATCTTATTTTACCTTTGTAATTGAAGGGTGCTCGAAAGAGGAATGGTTGTCAAGCCCCATGAGAAATCAAGCGTTCAGGAAGAGCGATGAGGTGGGCTTTCTAACTAAAAACCCCTTGTGGGATTTTTGTGAAATAAAGCATAATTTATTATTATTATTTTTTTTTTTGAAAGCCTTGTCTTGCCATGAATGATTTTTGGTTTTGTATGATGCCTATCTATCGGCTTCGGCCAATTTATGTTAAATCGAATTCGGGTCCCTGCATGTGTTGCTCGGACTAGTGTACACGTTAAGGTTCGTATCACCGCAAGGTGTGCGATCAAGGTTTCAGCGGAAGTCGGCCAACTTCCCTGAATCGTTTATGTTAAGGGCAGATATGGAGGAATACTAAAGAA
>JAOWBJ010121425.1:0-12128 GCA_028566335.1 Monarda citriodora | reverse complement strand
ATACAGTAGTACTACCTCCATCTCATTATATTAGACCCAATTATTATTTGGCAAGAAAATTGAAATGTGTGGTTGTAATTAATTTTGAGGAGAGAGATGTAATGGTAGACACGTATTTTTTGCTATTTTAGAAATGGGTCAAATAGATGAGATGTACCAAAATAAAAAGTGAGTCTAATTTAGCGAGATTGAGGTAATAGTATAGATTATTAATAACAGTTACTAATAAGTTCGAATCCAATTCCGCACTCAAAATCATGAATAGGTAACAGAGATGGAAATCAGCCACCATCACGGCGGTGAAGTCGCCGGGAAATGGAAAAGGCGGCCCACGGTTATCCGCAGCTACAGAATTCGATCCCTTCTCGCCGCCTTTACTGTAATCGCTCTCTTCATTTCCTCGCGAATCCTCATTTCTCCTTCGATCTTCCCATTTTCCCGAGACTCACGGCCTGCAGGGGGGTTCCTTGGGCGGCGATGTGCCAACCTCGCCGCTTCTCCGGGAGACAAGTTCCTCTGGTACGCGCCCCACAGCGGGTTCAGCAACCAGCTTTCCGAGTTCAAGAACGCCATTTTGATGGCTGCCATTCTGAATCGGACGCTGGTCGTGCCACCTGTTCTGGATCACCACGCCGTCGTCCTCGGGAGTTGCCCCAAATTTAGGGTTTTGGATCCGAACGAGCTGAGATTCAGAGTGTGGAACCACAGCATTCAGCTTGTCCGTGATCGCAGGCAAGTTCAGTTTCTTAGTTGATTTTTGAAATTTGCCCTAGTTTCTTAGTTTTATTCTTGGTTTCAATTACATTATGATTTATGAACTATATCTGGTTATTAATTACTTTGAATGTTGAGGAATCACATTATGGCATTTTGAATTCGAGATCTTACGATGCAAACTATGTTCCATCGCCTACTACTTCATAAGCACATTCTCATTTGTATCTACTGAAAATGTTCTTGATTGGTGCTTAAACCCTGACTTTGAGGTGTTCTGTTCTCTAAATACATACAGGTACTTATCCATGGCAGATATAGTTGATCTTTCATCTCTAGTATCCACTTCAGTTGTCAGATTTATAGATTTCAGAGTTTTTGTGTCGAATTGGTGTGATGTGAATCTCAGTTTGGCTTGCGCTTCAGACTCAAGTATACATTCTTCGTTGCTCGAGAAGCTAAAGCAATGTGGATCATTGCTATCTGGATACGATGGCAATGTGGATGCTTGTTTATTTGCTTCCCAAGAAGATTGCAGAAAAACACTATGGACATATCAAGCAGATGATGATGGGGTTTTGGATTCATTTCAAGCAGATGGCGATCTCAAGAAGAAAAGGAAGATTTCATTTTCGAGGACAAGGAAAGATGTCTTTAGGGCCCTAGGTCCCGGTTCTACAGCTGGGTCAGCTACTGTTCTGGCCCTCGGTAGCCTATTTTCTGCACCATATAAGGGCTCTGAATCGCATGTTGACATCCATGAAGCTCCAAGAGATCAAAGGATACAGTTACTTATTCAGAAGATTGAATTTCTTCCATTTGTGTCTGAAATCTTGAATGCTGGGAAGAGTTTTGCACAACAGAGAATAAGCGTTCCATTTCTCTGTGCACAGCTTCGGTTATTAGATGGTCAGTTCAAGAATCACTGGGAAAGTACTTTCAGAGAATTGAAGCAAACTCTAGACTCGTTGAAACAAAAGGGTTCTCTCCCGATTCACGTATTCATAATGACTGATCTTCCTCGGACTAAGTGGAGTGGAACTTATCTGGGAGATCTTGAAAAAGACTCGGATGCTTTTAACCTGTTTGTCCTTAGAGAAGACGAAGAATTAGTTGCTCAAACTGGTAAAGAACTTGTAGATGCAGCGCACGGTTTGAAGGTTCAATCTTTTCCCAGCATTTTGTTTGGAAAAGAGAAGCAATGCAGTCCTCTGTCCTTACCCGATGTATTGTTATATGTGGAAGAAACAATATGCAGCTGTGCTTCTCTGGGCTTTGTTGGTACTGCTGGCTCAACCATTGCTAAAAGCATAGAATTGTTGAGAAAAAATAGCGCATGTTCATGATGAAATTTCAACGAGACGGAATTAACTACTGAGGAGACCCCGTTGAAGGAATAGGAAATAGAGCCAAGACTCCATTAAGAACAACGCGATGACCTCAACAACCAAGGCATGGTCTAATCATTTACTTAGCAATCATTCGTTCGAGTTGTTTGACATTATTTCCACAACTAACTTGACTGTTTCTTAAGATTATGAATGAGTTGGAGTGCAGCTCCAGGCTTGAAGAATCTAAGTGATACCACTTTTCTATTGCATTTATGAAACTTCTTTTTATAACATATTGATGATTTCGCAATGGATTTCAACAGAATATAAAGAGACTTTGGTGGAGTATGACGCATCTTTGTAAAATGACAACTATTTACAGGGGTTCGTAGCACATTGCATTATTGTATTGAGACATATTTCGGAGCCTTATATTTTTACTCGCACTTTTTTTGTGATAATAGATTGTTTATCGCCATAGTAAAATAGGCGAGAAACTAGAACTTTTTTCCGTTAAAAAAAGTTGATGCTGTCTTAGTTTTTTATTTAGGGTCTAATCTTCCCTTCTCTTCTCTTATCTTTACTCTTTTCTCTATTATCTTCTCCCTTTGAGACTTTTGGTCTATCGATGGTTCATCTTAGCCGACCCCAACTAGTTTGGGAATAAGGCTTTGTTGTTGTTGTTGTTATTGTTGTTCTTGTTGTAAATTTTTCTTGTTTTTTGGAATTTTCTTTTCAATTTCTGTAAATTTTGTTTTCTGTAATATCTTATGGTTCCGAATTTCTCCCGTTTCTGCGAATTTTTTGTGAGGAAGAAGATGTCCGTACGATAAGAATTGTTGTTTTTTTGTATTAAGAATTTGAATCGCTAGAATTTATGTCGTTTATTGGGCTCATCGGATGACAAATAACATTCTCTATTACATTAATAAGTTAATGATATATGGTATAATCAATAATTTAAGATTTATATATGTTGGAAAGATAATCAAAATCAAGGAGAAATCAAAGGGGAATCAAAGGAAATTTATACTTTCCAAAAATAAGAAATATGTATTTATTTTGATTGATACTTTGCCTTGTGTAATATTAGACTACATCTATAAGTAGGGTGATATTATATTATAGAAAGAGTATCAATGAAATACAATCTTATTCATCCTTCTCTAAACCCGTCTAACATGGCATCAGAGCCAGTTTGGCTCAGAAATTTTCATCATAGCCTATACCACTTCTCGGCCAGAAACGCTTCAATCACCCACAAAACCAAACCTTCATCAGAAAAATGTCAGAAACCAACGAAGATATTAAACCCGAGTTGAATAAACTCAAAACTTAAAAAAATGTTACTGTAGCATGCAAATTGAATGACATGAACTACCCACTTTGGTCGCGTCTAATGAAGATAGCAATTGGTGGCATGGGTGTAATCTCAAATATCAGAGACCAACCACCCACATAAGATAGTAAAGGATTCCAAGACTAGGAGGAGACAAACCGGTGATATTCTCTAAGATCATTGATACTATCGATAATGATATTATCGTTGATTTCGCACATCATCAGATGGCAAAATCCATCTAGGATAATCTTGCCATAACTTTTGAAAGCAAGGTGGATCCCTACCTATTTACGATCTGGAGGAGAAGGAAAATTGATCAGTCAAGGATAGTTGGATTTAGAAACATACTACTATAAAAATTCCAGCATGTGGATTAGCATTGACAGATGTCAAAAACAGTCGATCACATGCTGCGACAAGGGGATTAAGGAGTTCAGACAACACACTAATACAAGGTGATTATTCAAATTCCTTGCAGGTTTGAATGAAGAGTATGACAACATACGAAGGGACATCCTCAAGGAGGATCATTTGCCCTCAGTGGAGTCAACATATGGCAGGGTTAGAAGAGAGGCCAGACACCGTAAAATCATGCTACCTCCGACTTCTCCAGCCATGGATGCCGCCGGTGTTACCGATGCATCATCGGGCGAGATTGGCTTTGGTTATGGAGCACAACGAAATCGCGGAAACTACGTTGGACAAACACGAACACCACCGCCGACCAAAGCCTATGCCACCACCGGATCTGGAGGAAAACCAGTGGACAAAAGCAAACTTTGTTGCTCTCATTGCGGAAAAAAAAAAGCACACCATAAAAACATGCTTTCTAAGAATGAGATTTCCAGATTGGTGGCAACAGAAGAGAGGTCAGGCGAATATCACCGCACAAGAAACAGAAGGGACAATAGGGACAAAGAGGGAAAGCCGCCCAGAGAATACTCCCACTGGCAACGACATGAGTGTCAACGACGTTGCTGTCGGAAACTTCATCGAGAGAGTCATAGAGTGTAACGGAGAAGATGACGGCGAAGGTAAAGGGTGTGGGTATTCAAACCTTAACCCTAGCAGCAAATCGGAATCATGTTTTAACCCTTCGTTTTTTATTGATAAATTACACAAAGGGCACCGAATGTTGCAGGTTTGTCACGACCGCCCCTAGCTAAGGATATCTAAGTTCGAGAAACCATGACTAGGGATGAGATTAAAGAAGCGGGGATAGAAAGGGGTGAATAGCAACAAACGAATAACTTTAGACCGACTTATTAATATAAATATAATCCTGAAACAAGTGATGAAATTATTTTGGAACAACTGAATTCAAAATGCATATTACTGTGGAAAGCGTGTAGACTTAAAGTTTTGACCCACAAGTACATGCATGAAGACATGTACTACCGAGAGACTTATTTCCACTTTCCTCGACAAAAAGCCTTGTCGCGTCCCCATCTGCTCATTCCTGCTCAACCTACGTATTGGAAGAAAAACAATACAAGAGCAGAGTACAGAGTACTCAGTGAACACATGCCAAAATCATTTATGTCAAGCCATACTGGGAATCCTAGGGTTTTTCTTTTTTAAAAGCTCTTATGTTCACATAAAAACGTTTATTTTCTGAGAAAACGCTTGCACAAGCTTACTTCTGGTAATTCACCGTATCTGCAACTGGTGTCCGGGAAGGTGGCCACCTTCCGCGGTCACATGATCGGCCACCACAAGTAGTGGGATGATCCTGGTGTACACTAGCCCACATAAATGGAGCCGAAATCGGTTCAACAATTTTGGCCTTGCCAAACAGATTGACTTCATACAAAACAAAACATTTTATGGCATGACATGCTTTCAGAAAAACTGATATTTTATTTTAAAATGCTTTTATTTGAAAGACAATCATACTCTGAGGTAGGGATAGAGAAAAGCCCACATTTGGGTAGGAATTGAAAGCCCACCTGAACTGTGCTTTAAAGCAAAGCCACAACTTTTATTATGCCCTTGCTACGGCTCTTCCTTAGCACAACCTTCATTTAAAAGACGGAAAAAAATTCCTTTTACAAAATAAAGTCGAGACGACTTGCTAAGAAAATCTAAGTGTGAAAACACTAGGCTGAGTCTAAGAGATTTTATGACTGGTTTCTAAACAGCTGGTGGAATGAAATAATTAATGACTATTAATTATTTCGGGAAGGATAAATTTTCGGGTTTTACTAAAACGAGAGTGTCTGGAAATTGAGGAAATAATGGCTCTCATTATTCCGGGTTGGGAATGGATAAACCCACTATTGTTAAAACAATCTTCACAGGGTTTTTCTTGAATTGCTTCCTGAGTTTGTCTTTGCAAGAATAAATTCTCTGCTCGGTCTCAAAGCTTCTCCCAACAAGATTAAAATCCAGTTGTGGGCTCACCGAAATTTATTTATTGGCTCACCACTTGGTAGTCTAGAATCACTCACTTTAATTAAGTGACCCAAGTCCAAAATGAAAAAGACCAACTTTTAATTCAAGACTCAAACTCTCTCTCTCATGCGACACGCACACACTACTCCTACACACTCTCACATACAAACACACACACACACACTACTCACTCTCACATGCACACACACACACCCATATCATCACACTTGGCCACCCTCCCCTCTTCTCACTCACACATCGCACACACACACTACACTACCCCCCCCCCCCTCCACACTTTCTATTTCTTTTATGACAAAAGGAGCATCTCTCTTCTCCCCCTCCCTTACTGTCGACACCCACACCCTCTCTCTACACTAAGAGAACTCTTCTCTCTTTCTAACTCACTTGCAGACCACGCCCCCTTCTTCTTCCTCACCATTCTCCCTCGGATCTCCTCTCCCTCGGCTTTCCTCACTCGGACCTCAAGGCTTTATTAATCTGTCCCCGTCTTCGCGGTGTCGCCGCCACCTTCGGGGCTTACCGCCGCCGCCGGGTTCTCTTCCACCGCAAGAGTTGCCTCCGCCGGGTAGCTCTTCCCCGTCGCGGATGCTTGCGGGCTGCCGCCGCCGCTTGCGGACTGCTGCCACCGCAAGGCTTGGCGCTGCCGTCGCCGCCACAGGCTGGTGATGCCGCTTCCACCGCGCCTCCACCACCTTCGGCTGATGTCGTGGCCGTTGTTGCGAGGCCATCGACATTGTGAAGCCGGCGTCACCGCCACCACTGCCGCAGCCGCCGCTGCCTCGAACCACTGCCTCTGTCGTTGCCGACGGTTGGTGGTTCATTCGGGGTTGGCTTGCTGGCTCGGTGGTCAGGTTCGGCCATTTATTTCGGTGGTTTTTACGTGGGAAAGTTGTTATTTAGCCTTATGATTCGAATTGTTGCTGCTAAAATTTCCATGAAGAAATATGATAATTCATGCATATTCTGAGGAAAAAGGGTGTCCGAGATTAACTGTGGGTTTAGGAGGGTGTATCCGATGATGTGCTTAACTTACTGAGGATACCTTATTTCAATACTAAGAATCCTACTAAGTCTAGTATGTAGGAATAAAGCTGTAAAGATTACCTTCTGAGAGTATTGGTTAGCTGAGAAATTTCTTGGCAATTCCTTCCTTCTGCTGTATTGGATACTAATCTTTTTACGTAAGATTTTATCTGAGAGTGGTGTGCATGGAAAGGTTCAGGATGAGGATTTATGTCACAGGGTGAAGTCCTCCCACAGAACTTTTCGCTCACACCTGTGTCGGCGCCGATGCCCCAAGCATCGACCAGCCTATTTTCGCCTCACTGCACACTCGTGTTTCCCACCCAAACCACTTGGATGATACTCGCACTTGGATGACACTCGCAGCGAACACAGAGCACACAAGACACTTTACGGGAGTAACGCACTCCCAACCTTCATACTTCACTCAATCCATAAAAAGGAACCAAGGCTGACACATAAGAACTCGGAGCCTGGATAGCGCATCCAGACATCTCACCCAATTCATGCCACTCATGGCATTAGCTTGTATTTATATGGTGGACAAGCCCCACCATTGGCTGCTACAATCTAGACCGTCGGATCTCTAACTGCTCGGTCAGGTGTCACAATCACATTGCTCCGCGCCAAGGAGGCAGTTGGGCACCACGCCAACTTCCCCAGAACTGCCATCGAGCACAACGCTCATGGAACCGTCCGCAACTTCCCGTAACCACTAGTAACCGTCCGCGCATGCTCCACACATGCGTGCCTCACAGCCATCTGCCCGGGTTCAATCCTCACCAGCCGCACACACAGTTCACCCGGCACACCAAGTGCACAGGCAGGGGTTGAGCACCAAGCCCATCAGTGCCGATGCCGCACGCCTCGGCCCTGCTGTGTTCACCTTTGCCGGGCACACCACGTGCCCCCACGGCCACAATCCACCGAGTGCTGCCTAACACGTCCGATGCACCTCATCATCGGACCAAGCCAACAGTCTCCCACATGTCCCGCACCTCACCGTTACACGCACCATCAGCTTTGCACGTTGGGCACCACGCCCTTGGCCAACACTCCACTGAGTGCCTGCCCTCGGCCAACACTCCACCAAGTATCGCCCGACACACCCGATGCACCTCATCATTGGATGTAAGCCAACGGCCTTCCTCGCATGCCACGCACCTCATCGTTGCATGCTCTGCTAGCTTCCCAGCTTCACGCATAGTTCCCCGTCGTGCTTAGGTCCCATACCCCAAGCACACAAGTAATGCCCCCGCGTGCGTCGGATCCCATAACGCCTCCGCCCTTAGGGTCATGCCCTCAGCCTTCGTACACTCCCCCGCCAGTGTCCCTCACCACTGTCGAGTAGAGTCCTCAACCAAGTAATGCCCACACCACACAAGCATCACCCGGATATGCCTCAGCTCGCTCACTCACCTCGGCCCACACTCGCGCATACCACATGCCGAGTGCCTCATGTGCCCGGTGCCCAGCATCACCGTGCACGCTCATGTCCAATGCCTCTCATCATTAGGCTAACCCACCTACGGTCTCTCTCCCGCAGACTCGCTCGGTGCACCCGAGCTCCGTGCCATACCGCATAGCACGAGTAGTCCTCGCCAAGTCTCCACGCATTGGCTCCGACTGACCACCTTGACCAGCCAAGGCACCAGCTCAATGCCTTGACACCCAAATACCCGACCTTGTGGCTAGTGGCACGCCACAAGTCGGACCACCGGATTTACCCCATAATAAACCTCCCCCACCAAAGCTCGGCGACGCCCTCGTCTCCTGGGTTCAGCCCTTTGATACGATCTTCCATCCTTCTCCAACAGAAGCGGGTAAATACGGTCTTCACTTGACTTCCCTCAAGCCAAGTTTATGAGCATCTCACAGCCCACGTACTAGCACCACGCCAACACAATTATTGATCGCCATCACCACGCTCGCATCAACAAGGAACAGCAACTCACGCCATTCCAAACGTAGCAACTCACGCCACGCCCACGAGTACCACACTCGCATAGCAACAATCCGCCACCGCAGCCAATTGTCACCCACACCAGACCCACCCCTCGTCCGATGTCGAGATCAAAGCAACACCCACTGTCATTCCGATCCCTTCTCCAAGCAAGCGACACACACTCCTCGGAAACTTGAACACCACGTTCAAGGTTTGATCAGTGGTTCCACACTCCCGATCCGCAGCAACATGTACAGCGACATACGCTTCCTTGATGAGCACCACGCTCACCACTTGATGAGCACCACGCCCACCACGATCCGCACACCGCGTAAAGACCATACGCACCATTGTCAAGCCATCCTGCCAAAGTGCGCAACAATTTTGGCCCACGGATCTCATCGTGAACCCGCACCAAATCCGTGCCACGCCCTCTCGTATCCCAGCAGTGCCACGACAAACTCGATCCATGCCCCTCATCGCGAACCTTGCTTGCCACCGAACCAAGTACCGCCTCTCATCGGAAACTTGAGTCGAACAGAAATCAGCAGCACCACGATATGAATTTCCACGCACCAGAGCCAACCTGGCTCTGATACCAATTGTCACAGGGTGAAGTCCTCCCACGGAACTTTTCGCTCACACCTGTGCAGGCGTCGATGCCCCAAGCATCGACCAGCCTATTTTCGCCTCACCGCACACTCGTGTTTCCCACCCAAACCACTTGGATGACACTCGCACTCGTATTTGAGACTATGTGTAGCCTTACTTGTGTAAACGCAGCGGACACAGAGCACACAAGACACTTTACAGGAGTATCGCACTCCCAACCTTCATACTTCACTCAATCCATACAAAAGAACCAAGGCTGGCACACAAGAACTCGGAGCCCGGATACCGCATCCAGACATCTCACCCAAGTCGTGCCACTCATTGCATTAGCTTGTATTTATATGGTGGACAAGCCCCACCATTGGCTGCTACAATCTAGACCGTCGGATCTCTAACTGCTCGGTCAGGTGTCACAATCACATTGCTCCGCGCCAAGGAGGCAGTTGGGCACCACGCCAACTTCCCCAGAACTGCCATCGAGCACAACGCTCATGGAACCGTCCGCAACTTCCCGTAACCACTAGTAACCGTCCGCGCATGCTCCACACATGCGTGCCTCACAGCCATCTGCCCGGGTTCAATCCTCACCAGCCGCACACACAGTTCACCCGGCACACCAAGTGCACAGGCAGGGGTTGAGCACCAAGCCCATCAGTGCCGATGCCGCACGCCTCGGCCCTGCTGTGTTCACCTTTGCCGGGCACACCACGTGCCCCCACGGCCACAATCCACCGAGTGCTGCCTAACACGTCCGATGCACCTCATCATCGGACCAAGCCAACAGTCTCCCACATGTCCCGCACCTCACCGTTACACGCACCATCAGCTTTGCACGTTGGGCACCACGCCCTTGGCCAACACTCCACTGAGTGCCTGCCCTCGGCCAACACTCCACCAAGTATCGCCCGACACACCCGATGCACCTCATCATTGGATGTAAGCCAACGGCCTTCCTCGCATGCCACGCACCTCATCGTTGCATGCTCTGCTAGCTTCCCAGCTTCACGCATAGTTCCCCGTCGTGCTTAGGTCCCATACCCCAAGCACACAAGTAATGCCCCCGCGTGCGTCGGATCCCATAACGCCTCCGCCCTTAGGGTCATGCCCTCAGCCTTCGTACACTCCCCCGCCAGTGTCCCTCACCACTGTCGAGTAGAGTCCTCAACCAAGTAATGCCCACACCACACAAGCATCACCCGGATATGCCTCAGCTCGCTCACTCACCTCGGCCCACACTCGCGCATACCACATGCCGAGTGCCTCATGTGCCCGGTGCCCAGCATCACCGTGCACGCTCATGTCCAATGCCTCTCATCATTAGGCTAACCCACCTACGGTCTCTCTCCCGCAGACTCGCTCGGTGCACCCGAGCTCCGTGCCATACCGCATAGCACGAGTAGTCCTCGCCAAGTCTCCACGCATTGGCTCCGACTGACCACCTTGACCAGCCAAGGCACCAGCTCAATGCCTTGACACCCAAATACCCGACCTTGTGGCTAGTGGCACACCACAAGTCGGACCACCGGATTTACCCCGTAACAGCAGGCCACTATTATATCGATTAATACTCACTTCACGAATAGGCTCAACTCGTATATTTTGTAAAAAAAAAATAGTGGAAGTTTTAAACTAGTAAACGCAAAAAGGCCTAAAACGTGCATATTTTGCAGTTAAAAGAGAAACGTCCAACAACTCATAAAATTGTGGGCTATAATTTTTGATTAATTACATAATTGCCACAAAAAATTGAATTGCAATTGAGTCTCCAATTGCAAACTGTATTTTTATAGGAAAAAACTTGTACGTGGTCGGTCACACCGTGTGGCCATATTAAAGTGTCAATCTTATTAAATAATTGTGTCAATCTTATTGAATAAATATGTCAATCTTTAACATGATTATTTAATGAATAAAATTGTCATTTTTAAAAGTGTCAATCTTATTGAATAAAAGTGCCAATCTTATTGAATAAAAATGTCAATATAAATCCGATCACACTTGGGTGACCGACCTCACCCAATGTGCTCCATTTTTATATATATCCCCTCAATATCGTTTGGAGTATATATATCTTTTTTTCAAATGACATTAATTTCAAAAGGAGTTCGTATTTTTTTTTTCAAAAACACATTAAACGACATTAATTCAAAAGGGGTATACATATATACTGCCTTCATCTCAAATTATTAATCCACAATTTTATGTTAATCCGGACACGTTTTTCATCGAAATCTAATACGAGATATATTTTTTATTTTACGGAATACTAAAAAATCAAAATTATATTTTAAAACTCATATTAAGTTTCATTAAAAAAATTGTTCAAATTGACATAAAATTTTAGGATTAATAGTTTGATAAGAATGTAGTATACATTTTTTTAAAAAAAAAATAGACATTAATTTCAGTTTCCGGCCTTAAAAATAGTAGTAGTACTCCTACTAAACCAAAAGGCGCAGCACTTGCAAAAAACATTTGGTAAGGAGCAAAACAGTCTTTGTTCGATAGTGGACAAATTTGCTGTTAAAATTCCATCTCATTAGTATAGTTCTAGTTTGACTGGGCACGCAAACCAAGAAAAGTAAGATATGTGGTTAAAATTAATTCTAAGGAGAGAGTTTACTGTAGCCACATTTTTTTGCCATTTTAAGAAATGAGACTAATAAATGAGATAGACTAAAGAGGAAAGTAAGACTAATTTAATGAGACGGAGGTAATATATATAGGGGAGAGTGCGAGCACG
>JAOWBJ010121322.1:0-13470 GCA_028566335.1 Monarda citriodora | reverse complement strand
TGGTAATAATAATAATAATAATAATAATAATAATAATAATAATAATAATAATAATAATAATAATAATAATAATAATAGCCCAGTAGCAAGGCTCAAGCGGAAGTCCCAATATAGTTGAGCCCCAAGGTGAGCTCGGTCTAAAGCAGTTCGGCCCAAACACAAGACAAGCCTGAACCTCAACGCGGCCCAGTACAGCTCACCACAGCACAAGAATACAAGAATGACTCATACTTCAACCTAAACTCGAAGATAGCTCAAAGAGTGATAAGGATTTGGATATGTATCATAAAAATATATAGATAAATTCCAACGAGTCCTATTAGGAATAGAACTCTGTACAAGAGAATGACTCTACTTGTATACATATAAATAGAGGCTAGGATAGAGGAGGAGGACACACATTCTCTTGATCCCATACACTCAGATTAATAAAGGCTTTTCCACTCTCCCGTGGACGTAGATCTGTTCTAAGCGGATTGAACCATGTAAATCCCTTGCGTTATAATTTTCTTGTTCTTTGCCATAATAAAACTCTCAACAAAAGCACGATCGATCACTGGCGCCGTCTGTGGGAAACCAAAAATTCGTATTTTTATCAAAGCTTTTGTTCGTGAATCATGGTGAAGAATACTTGATCCAACGCATCCAAAGTTATGGGTGTAAACAACAACCAAGGAGCCGAACCCCACTGACCTGGGAAGGAACCACTAGTACAGCCAAATCAACTCATGGCCACGGACGATATTTTGCTGAACGATAAGGGCAATCCCGCCAACTCGGAGAGAAAAGCGAGCCGCCAGATGGAGATAGACCCACTGAACCAGCCCGACCTCAATGAAGCGGTCACGGGAATCTTGGCGGAAAACGAGCACAAGTTCGTCAAATACCTTTGGCAACTTGGAGGTTGTGATAAGAGGGGCCCGCAGGAGTAAGAAGCTTCCTCAAAGCGACATAGAGCCCCATCGTTGAGTACCTCCACTCACATAGAGGACGTCGCACTCCACCCTGAGACCGGAATTGGGATCGTACTCCACCCCAAGACCGGGACCAAGATCGCAGCCGCAGCCAAGATCAGAGGCGAGATCGCAGTCGGAGTAGAAACCAGGATCGAAGTAGGAGTCGAGATCGGAGTCGGGACCGAAGCCACTGCCGAAATTCACCCCGGTGCCACGGCTTTCACCGATATTATAGCCGATCTCCTCATTGATCTCTGTCATATAATGAGTCCGATCACCAAAGAGGGGGTTCAAGGGCTACGGAGAAATCACAACCCCGTTTACAAGAAAGATTTGCGAAACCTCCCTCCCACACAGGTATAGGGTGCCCAACATTTCGCCCTATGATGGACATAGTGATCCAGAAATTTTTATGGGTCAATTCCGATACAACATGATGAATCAGAATGACATTCACATGTGCAAGTTGTTCCCCGAGCTGTTGATTAACATTGCTCGAAGATGGTTCGATAGTCTACCATCGGGCAGCATTGGTCATACTCAAAGCTCATATAAGTCTTCAAGAGGAGGTTCTTCTAGAAGGCCAAGCCGAAGTACACATCGGCATAACTCTTAATGGTCAAGTAGTAGAAGGGCGAGTTCATCAACGACTTCATTACCAGATTTAATAAGGAAGCCCTGAAAGTAGACGGCGCGAGCGACCTCCTAATTATCTCAGCATTTCCATAATGCTTTGTGACCCGGTGCACTGTACAGGGAGCTCGTGAGACGAGAACCTCAAACTCAGTCCAAGCTCTGGAAATAGCTGATGAATTCGTGCGAGCTGACGGGCAGACAGGAGGAAGCGCGACCTAGACAAAGGTGAACCTTCTGGCAAGAAGAAGCAGAATGCATATCGTGGACTCCAGAGTCAAGGTCGGCTCAGCACACATGAGAGGCTATAGAGAGGTCCGGTGGAATCTCAGCTCAGACCTCGCCAAGGTATATAGTCTAGATTGGGACCTCGTCAAAATCCTGACCAAACTCAATATACCCCGCTGACAAAGCCAAGGGCGGAGATCTACGAACTCCATGTCGATATGTTCGAAAAGCCACGCCAAATGCTAAAGTCAGCCGACCGCCGAACTAAGAAGCGCTATTGCTTGTTCCATGAGGACCACAGACACGATACAAGGGAGTGCCGAGATCTAGCGGAGAGTATCGAGGCCCTAGTACAAGAAAGCACCCTCAAGAAATATCAAGGTCGTGGCACCGGGCAATGCAAGGGCAAACGACGTCAAAATAGGAAGAAGGATAAAAGTGGCACTCAGGCCAATAAGAAACCAAAGTAGGAGCCAGACGACAATGAGGGGGATGCGCCTCAGTTCGACGGGACCATTGACGCCATCACAGGACTCCCCCAAGCAAGACGAAGTCCTCCCTAAAAGCCGAGGCCCGATCTCCACAAAGTGATGAGCCCACTAGCAAAAGGCTCAGAAAAGAAAAGGCCATCACCTTTTCTGAGGCCGATCCAGTCCGGCAACAATGCCCCATCACGACTCTATCGTGATCCAAGCCAGAGTAGCAATTAAGCTCGTCCATCGGGTATTTATTGATAGTGGTACTTCGGTGAGCATTCTTTTTAAGAATTACTTCCAAGCTAAAGATCGATGCAGCTCACCTTGCCCCGGCACCGCTACCGCTGCGAAGTTTCACAGGATGAAACTCGACCTGAAGGAACCATCGGTCTTCCTGTCACTGTTGGAAGAGCCCCGACGAGCTCAACTACGGTAGTCTAGTTCTTCGTGGTTCAAGCACCTTCGCCATACAACATCATCCTTGGGAGGGATTGGCTCAACGCGGTAAAAGTCGTATACCTATCATCTAATGATAAAAATCCCGACCAAAGGCGGAGTAGCCACAATTCGAGGAGACCAGAAGTGAGCATAGAAGTGCATGCAGATCGCCCTGAGAGGAGCTGAGACGCAGACTCAGCATCCCCGGGTGTAGCAATCAGCGGAGGTTGAGGATTTGGAACCAGAGATGACGTCATCTGCCCAGAATCAACTCATCAAAGAGGTCGAACTATACGAAGATGACCCCCTCAAGGTCGTCAAGGTTCGATTTACTGAAATACCTTATATCAGGCAACATATGATCGAACTCCTCAAAGAATATCGAGACGTCTTCGCATGGTCGCCCCTGGACATGACATGGGTTTCTCCCGAGATCATTACTCACCGGCTCAATATTGATCCAGGCATCAAGCCAGTGAAACAAAAACAAACACTGTTCGCCGCGGAATAGAACCAGCTCATACATGACGAAGTGAAGCAGCTCTTGCGAGCTCAAATCCTGTTCGAAGTCAAATATCCGACCTGGATAGCCAATCCGGCAATGGTCAAGAAAGATGGAGAAGGGTGACGAATGTGCATAGATTATACTGATCTCAATAAACATTGCCTAAAGGATTTCTATCATCTCCCTAATATCGACAAGAAGGTCGAAGCTCTGGTCGGCTACGAGCTATTCAGTTTCCTGGACCTATATAAGGGTTACCACCAAGTCCTGATGAGCAATGAGGATGCGGCCAAAACAGCCTTCATCACGGACTTCGAAGTGTTTGCCTACCGAAAGATGCCCTTCGGTCTAAATAATGTTGGAGCGGCCTACCAGAGAATGGTCGATAAGATATTTCAGCCTCACATCGGCAAGATCGTCGAGGTGTACGTCAATGACATCGTCGTCAAGAGCAAAGACAAAGCCACCTGTGTTGACGACCTCAAAACCGTCTTCAACATACTCCGACGTGTCAACCTAAAGCTGAACCCTCAAAACTGCACGTTCACGGTACGGGTTGGAAAGTTTATGGGGTGATGGATATTGCAAGAAGACTTGGAAACCAATACATCCAAGATGCCAGTCGTCAAGGACATGAAAGTTCCAAAAACCATCCACGATGTGCACAAGCTGGCAGGATGTCTTGCCGCGTTAAGTCATTTTTTTCTCAAAAGCGGCGGAGAAGCAACTCTCTTTCCCCACTCTCTCTGTTCCAAATGAAGGAGAAGCTCTGTCCCTATACCTCGGAGCCTCAGATGATTTCGTCAGTGTGATATTAATACGAGAAGAAGGACGTCATCAGCTTCCTGTGTACTTCATCAGCCGAGCACTCAAAGGACCCGAACTGAGGTATCAGCCATTGGAGAAGGTCGCTCTTGCACTGGTTAATGCAGCAACACGATTAAGGCCATACTTCCATGCACATCCAATACAAGTCCTCATAGACCCGCCCCTTTGACAAGTACTCACAAAGCCCGAAGCCTCAGGAAGGATTGCGAAGTGGGCCATAGAGTTGGGGGAACATGCAATATCCTTTCACCCCCGTAAAGCTATTAAGGAACGAGCTTTAGCTGATATCCCAGCTGAGAATAAATTTAAAGAGGACTCAAAGCCTACCAAACTGACCCCGAAGAAAGCCGAAGTCGAAGTAAAAAATGAAACACCTCCGAACTGCTGGCAGGTGTATGTGGACAGAGCTTCGCGGAAGACATGAAGTGGGGCAGGGATCCTATTAATCAGTCCCCATGGGCACGAGGTAACATATTCCCTTCGGTTTACCTTTCCGACCACCAACAACGAAGTAGAATACGAAGCCCTCCTCCATGAACTTCGTTTAGCCCATAGCCTCAAAGCCCATGCCATTCAAATTTACAGTGATTCCCAAGTCGTTGTGAACCATGTATTAGGCACAACTGAAGCCCGAGGTGAGATGATGAAGAAGTACCTCGAAAAAGTCAAGCATTTGCAGCAGACATTCTTATACTTCGAACTGATCAGAGTTCCGAGAGGATAGAATGATCGAGCTGATGCCCTGAGCAAGCTCGCATCATCCTCAACTACTTCGCCAGTAGAGGACGTCCAGAACAGAATCATTGGTGAAGCTGAGGTAAATGCCATCACGGATGAGCCGAGCTGAATAACTCCACTTCGGACTTATTTAGAGAAAGGGGAGTTGCCCGAAGACAAGATTGAAGCCCGAAAGCTCCTCGCTAAATCTTTGTGATATACCCTTGACCAAGGTATTCTCTACCGAAAATCCTACCACCAACCCCTCCTAAGGTGTGTAGGTCCAAATGGAACTAACTATGTACTGCAGGAAATACACAAAGGATCTTGTGGTAGTCACACAGGTCTCCGAGCTCTGTCAAAAAAGGTCATGCAAAGTGGATATTATTGCCCAACGATAGCTGGAGATGCAACCGAGCTCGTAAAAAGTTGCCCAAAGTGCCAAATTCACGGAAAAGTGCAAAGACTACCACAGACCGAGCTCACTGGCATGCAAAGCCCTTGGCCGTTCATGGGGGATAGATATCATGGGACCTTTTGACAAAGCACCAGGTCAACTTCAGTTCCTGATCGTTGCAATCGATTACTTCATGAAGTGGGTGGAAGCGGAACCATAAGCAAAAATCACCAGCAAAAACGCCCTCAACTTCATTTGGAAGAACATCGTCTCCCGATTTGGAATTCCCCATATCCTTATCTCGGATAATGGGACCTAGTTCACCGATAGATTATTCCAAGAGTGGTGTCACGAGCTTCAAATCCAGCAGAAGTTCACCTCGGTAGCTGAAGGGTGCGAGAATGGGTATTCTCTTTAATTTGAGATCCCGAGTGTTGTAGGCTCGTCTCTCCCCCTCAAGATTTTTAGTTTAATTCAGCTCCCCAAAATACTATTAAGTAGTGTCCGAATGTCGATCCCACAAGGATATGTGTTGTCTTGTTATGTTTCTCTACACTTTGGGGGTTTGGCGATGCTGCCACGCTTTAAATTTAAATACGGGAGCTGAAAGTTAACATAAGACAAAAATTTGAACTAAACTAGCCAGGATCTAAACAAACAGAAAGCAGAGCAGTTAAATAAAACTAAAAAAGAAACACAGACTGCCCTGTTTCCCAGACTGGGCAGGAGGATACTTTTTGAACTTCTAGGTGAGAAAGGGAAAACTAAACTACGAAACAAATTTTGAGAGCTTTTCGGAATGAAATCTAAGTACATGCACACGGTCTGACTGAGGTACAAAAATAAGAGAATGTACAAGAGAGAATAATCTAATTGTCTAAGTAGAAAAACACTTTAAATTATATATCCTAAGCTAGATACCTACTACAACTAGGATGTGGACATACTAAAAATAAATATGCACTAAGTGAGATTTTAATTGCTGAAATAGACTTGATAATCAAGCAGACTCACTAATTAAAAGAAAAGAATGATTAGAGCTGAAATGACAAGAATTAAAAGCTGAAAGACTGCAGACTACCGGCAGTTCTATAAACTGCCGGGTAATACCCTAACTTGTACTTACCATAAACTACCGACTGGAAAATAGAATTAAATACTTAAATAAAACAATTATATCACTATCAACAAGTCATTCACATTAATTGGAGTGAGAACAAGTCACAAGAGCTGGAAATTCAAATTAAATCTAAAACAAATAATTAAAACCGAAAAATCCTAAAGTTGCCTAGGAAACTTAAACCGAAAAGTTGTAAATCATCTTCTTCACCAAGAAATTAACATCTAAACATGAAAGAACACCAGGAACATCAACAACTACAAAAATTAAAGCCTAAACTAAGGGTTGAATAACCTTAACACAAAGAACATTGGAAATTTGGACTTGATAAAGATGAAGAAAATTAACTTCGAGAAAGAGTTTGAAATAAAAATTCTTTTTGTGGAAATTTTCAAATGAGTCTTGACTCTTTGTAAGCACTCTGAAACTATAGAAAAATACATGATTAATTAAAATCTACTCTAACAACTATAGAAAAAATACTTACTTAACTAAATGCTTGCAAGATTGAGAAATGCATTAACTACTTCGATCCTTGCCTAAATCTAGAACACAATCACTTCACTTAAATGCAACAAGACTTGAGACATAAATAAGCTTACCAAACACTTCATAAATGCAATGAACTTCAAAGCAAAAGACGGGAATAACATAAAAGCTTCAATATCCGAATCACAAGCAACTACTAACTACTAAGTTCAAGTACTTAAAGCGAAATTAAAAACAAAGCAAAAGGAGGCGATGAAGGCCTCTAAATCCACGATTGTTTCTTCCCACGAACTAAGAAGTACTAAAACTAAAAGTTTTTTCTTCCCCAAGCAAAAGGTGAAAGCTAAGTGTTTAACAAATCCTCCCCAAGTATTCGAAAAGAGAGCCTCCTTGAAATAAGCCAAGTGTTGGCTTTTATACCCCTATATTGTCCACCTCACTGGCGCTGATGTGGCAATTCTTCATGGTCAAGAGTAGTGTATGTCCGCGCTGTCATCCACGTACTGGGTGAGTCTTCGGGTTTGACTTGGGTTGCTGATACTCGCCTTCGTCCAGGCCAGTTTGATAGACTGGGCCATTCCTGCTTCCTCTCAATCTTGCGTATTTTCTCCTCTTTTTCACCACTTTTATTCCCTTTTCTTCACATCTCCTCCATCTTCACACTTGTGAGTACATCTTCCCATTTCCTGCACCAAACACAAATAAACTAACGAAAAACACACAAATAAATACTAAACCAACTAAAAATTAGGTGACTAAAAACCAACCTATCAGTCTGAGCCTTCGCTTGTGGATGAGCGACCGAAGTGAACCGTTGCTGAATCTATAACTCTCGGCACCATTCCCTAAACTTCTTGTCCGTGAATTGAGTTCCATTGTCGGAGATGAGGACGTGAGGTATGCCGAAGTGGCAGACTATGTTTGTCCATATGAAGTCGAGAGCATTTGTACTCGTTATCTTGGCCCAGGGCTCGGCCTCGACCCACTTTGTAAAATAGTCTATTGCCAAAATTAAGAATCACAACTGTCTTGGAGCTTTCTTCAATGGTCTCATGATGTCTATGCCCCACTGCATGAATGGTCATGGACTCTGCATGGTGGTCTGATTGGTCTGCGGCTTCTTTGGGACATTGGCATGAATCTGGCACTTCGGGCTTCTTTTCACGAGGACGACTGCGTCTTGGACAAGGGTTGGCTAGTAATATCCCCACCTCATGACATTTTTGGCTAATGCTCTGGCTCCGATGTCACTTCCGCAAGATCCTTCGTGGACTTCACTTAGGACATAATCCGCCTCATCAGGTCCTATACACCTCAGCAATGGTTGTAGATAGGATTTCACGTAGAGGGTTCCTTGATGGAGTTCATACCGAAGTGATCTGCACAATATCTTTCTTGCCTCGAGCTTATCTTCGGGTAACTCTCCTTTGTCTAGATAAGCTAGTATGAGGGTCATCCAGTTCGGTGTGTTTGTTACCATCTGCACTTCGGTTGCATCATTGATGCTTCTGTGCAATAGTTCTTCCACCTTAGAACTGTGAGATGATGCCAATTTACTCAGGGTATCTGCTCGGCTATTTTGTACCCTTGGGATGCGAGTTATCTGGAAATAGAAAAAAATGGAAACTTCGGACGTTTTCCAGATATTTCTTCATTTTATCCCCTCGTGCTTCACTTGTACCCATTATGTGGCCCACTATGACTTGTGAGTCACTATGAATTTTTATGGACTTGATGTGAAGACTTTGAGCCAATCGGAGTCCAGCAAGGAGTGCTTCGTACTCCGCTTCATTGTTTGTGGTAGGGAATTTGAACCGAAGTGAGTAAGTCACTTCGTGCCCATCCGCTGCAACGAGCAGGATACCAGCTCCACTTCCTGTTTTGCCTGAAGCTCCATCTACATACCCTATCCAATAGTTCGGTGGTTCTATTTCAGGAACGTCGGGGATTTTATCTTTCACTTCAGTATCTGCCGGAGTGGTCTGCTCGAATTTAGCTTCAACTAGGAAATCGACTAAAGCTTGTCCCTTTATGGCCTTCCGATGTAAATACTCGATGGAGTGTTCACCTAACTCAATAGCCCACTTAGCTATTCTACCTGATGCTTCAGGCTTAGTCAAAACTTGCTGAAGTGGGAGATCAGTTAGGACCCGTATTGTATGAGCGTGAAAGTATGGCCACAATCTTCTTACCGCATTAACTAAGGCCAAAGCTATTTTCTCTAAAGGCTGATATCGAGTCTCTGGACCTCTTAGTGCACGGCTTATGAAGTAGATGGGATGTTGACACCGACCGTCTTCTCGTACAAGCACCGCAATGATCGTTTCGTCCTATGCTGGTAAGTACAAAGAAAGAGCCTCTGCTTCTTTGGGTACGGACAACACAGGGAGTTCGGCTAAATATCTTTTGAGCTCTTCAAAAGCTCTCTTCTGTATTTCTCCCCACTCGAACTTCGGGGCCTTCTTCAATATTTTGAAGAAGGGCAACTGTTTTTCAGCTGCTTGAGAGAGGAAGCGATTCGGTGCGGCTAAGCATCCAGTTAGTCTTTGAACGTCATGGATCGATTTCGGCATTGCCATGTCTTGGATGACTTGGACTTTAGCCGGATTGGCCTTGAGTCCCTCTTTGGACACCCAACACCCTAGAAACTTCCCCGAGTCTATCGGGAACGTACATTTCTGGGGATTAAGTTTGAGGTTGGCATTCCGGAGTACATCGAGAGTTGTTTTGAGGTCGTCTACGCATTCGGAAATGCTTTTGCACTTGACGAAAATGTCATCGACGTACACTTCGACGATCTTGCCGATATGATGCCGAAATAGTTTGTCCACCATCCTTTGGTATGTGGCTCCTGCTTTTTTCAATCCGAACGACATCCTTTTTATAGGCGAAAATGCCGAAGTCAGTGATAAAAACAGTTTTGGAAGCATACTCTTCATTCATTAAAACTTGATGATAGCCTTTGTACAGATCAAGAAAACTAAAAAAATTTCGAAACCTAATAAGGCTTCGATTTTTTTGTCTATGTTAGGAAGTGGATAACAATCTTTGGGACAGTGCTTGTTTAGATCTGTATAATCTATGCACATCCGCCACCCCCTTCCTTTTTCTTGATCATTACTAGATTGGCTATCCACGTTGGGTACTTAACTTCGAAGAGGACTTCGCATTCAGCAGCTGATGAACTTCGTCGCGAATAACTTGATTTCTTTCCGCGGCGAAGAGTCTTTGCTTTTGTCTTATTGGCCGGACTGCGGGATCAATATTCAGTCGGTGTGTAATAATGTCCGGAGACACTCCCGTCATGTGCAGCGGAGACCATGCAAAGACATCCCGATAGGCCCTGAGGAGTTGGATTGTTTGATTCCGGAACTGAGTTGTTCCGGAAAAGCCAATCTTGACGGTTCGGGTAGGGTCGTCTTCGTATAGTTGCACTTCCATTGAGTTCGACCCTGACTGTACTTCGTCTACCTCCAACTCCTCAGACTACTGTGATTGCTATGCTTGATAATGCCGAACTGAAGGTTCGGCATTTTTTAGAGCAATTTGCATTCATTCCTTTGCTCACTTTTGGTCTCCTCGGATGGATGCTATCCCCCCTCCCCCCCCTAGTAGGGATTTTGACCATTAAATGGTATGTAGAACATACCGCCATTGAGTCAGTCTCTCTCATGAATGATATTGTACGGAGAGCGAGCTTTTACTATGAAGAACTCGATCACCGCCGTGGAACTCTTAGGGGCCTTCCCCATAGTTACGGGAAGGCTGATGACTCCCTCAGGAAAGGTATCTTCTTGCGCGAAGCTCTTTAGGGGGAGTGGGGCCGGATTCAGGCGAGCTGGATCAATTTCCAGCTTGTCGAAGCATTCTTTGAAGAGAATGCTGACTGAAGCCTCAGTGTCCACAAATACTCTGTCGATAAGCTTATTCGCCACTCCGGCTTGGATGACGATAACATCTTGGTGCGGTGAAATGGCCGGCACCGGATCCATGTCAGAGAAGGTAATGACTTCCTCCTTCTTTAGGCGTTTGTGAGTTGGCTCTTCTCGGTTTGAGCTCCGACACTCCACCTTTAGTGATGACTTTGTCTTCCCGGCTGGGAGAGCGTCAATCATCTGGATAACTCCGTCATATTGGAGTTCGTCATCATCCCCCTCGGGATCTTGTTGCTTCTGTTTTTATCATTTGGGGGAGCATAGTTCGTCTTCCCATGTCTTTTCTTTCCGGCTTGCTGTCGCCGGTCTTGATATTTTTTCAATGCTCCTGCTTTCACAAGAGCATCGATGTCAGCAGCCAGGTTTCGGCATTCTTCCATATCATGACCGTGGTCTTTATGGAAGAAGTAGTATTTATCCTGACTCCGCCATGCCGTTTACTTCGTCATCGGCTTCGGTTTTTCGAACATCGCTGAATGGAGTTCGAAAATTTCCGCCCTTGACTTAGTCAGTGGTGCATATTGAGGCTGGGGCTTCTCTGGTTAGGACGAGGTCCTAACCTGGTCTGTATTGGCCCTCTCTGGAGTCTGTCAAAAGCACTCCGGGGAGGGCGTCCTTGGTCGCCGCGATCCTCATTCTTTTTCTTTTCACCCCGGACCGAACTGTCTAGGGTTCTCTTTCTTCGGTCCGCCTCGTCGGCTCGAGTGAACTGGTCCGCAATGTTCCACATTTCTTGTGTGGTTTGCGAATTTCTTTTAACGAGCTCTTTGTAGAGAGCTCCTGGTAGAATTCCATTTTGGAATGCTGAGATCACAAGTAGATCATTGGTATCATCTACTTGTAGGCATTCCTGGTCGAACCTCGTCATGAAGTCGCTGATCTTCTCATCACGACCCTGACGAATTGATAGAAGTTGTGCCGAAGTGGCTCGGGCTTCGGCCTTTTGAAATAAACTTCTATGGAAGACTGCCATCAAATCTCCATATGATCTGATACTGCCAGGGGACAGGTTATCAAACCATCTCCTTGCGTTCCCAATGAGTAATTCTGGGAACAGTTTGCACATATGCACCTCATTAAGGCGCTAATTGACCATGTTATACTGAAACCGGCTAAGGAAATCATGGGGCTCCACTAAACCGTCATAAGATAGTGGGGGGACTTTATAGTTGTTGGGGAGAGGTGTCTGGACTATGTCATCTGAAAAGGGAGTTCGGAGTGCTTCGTACATTCCGAACCCCTCATTACGGACCACAGAGACATGAGTCCATGGTGGTGAGCTGCTCTGCTCGTAATGCATGCTCCGGTGGCGGGAAGAGTGCATGCTCCGGTGGCCCTCATTCCGCGAATGGTAGGAGGAGGCTTCGGCCTCCTTTCCACGGTCATGGGGCGGATTTTGCCCCCTTCGCAGGAAATCGAGGAATTCGTCCTGCTTTTCCTCCAGGAACTGCTTGACAGCCTCGTTGAGGTTGGACTGCTCGTACGGTTCCGTCCTTTGGGTTTCAGTTGGATCAGTTCTGTCTTCTCTAGAGCTTGGAGTAGGATTCCTTTCGTTCTGAACAGGTTCTTTCCCTGCTCTATGACTGGGACCGATACTTCCCTGTCCGTTGCGGTTGCGGATAGCGTTGGTTCTTCTTGTCATCTCGTATTGACAGTAGAAAACTCGTGGATCACAAAATTTCGTTTCCATAGGCGGCGCCAGTGATCGATTCCGACTTTTCTTAAGAGATTTGAAATGTCAAAATCAATAATAAATAACGAACACAGTGGTTACGTGGTTCGATTTACTTTGGGATAAATCTACGTCCACAGGAGAAAGTTGGTTTGATCTTTATTGTTTGGAGTTGCAGAGATTACAATGATGGACTCTAACCCTTTCTAATCAATCTACGTGCTATTTATACACAAGGATTATGGGTCTGGGCTCGCAAGCCCAGTAAGTGTGTGCATAACTGCTTTAAAGTGGATACTAGCGGTTGAAAATATCGTGGGTCGTGGGTTGTGTGCATGCGTGTAACTGCGATAACCGCTTATGACCGCGGATCATCTGCTGCAAGGAAAGCTTCAAGTAGATGACTACTTGAAGCCGGAGTGGGCTGCATTGCGTCTCTTGTACCGGAGTGAACCGCAGTGCCCCTCTTGTACCAGAGTGTAGTTACTAGGGGCTTGATTCGGCTTGGAGGCTTTGAATCGGAGTGCATTATGGAACTGAACTTGTTGCCGGATTGTAATGGGTTGGACCGGTTCACTCGAGCCTGTGTTGTTAATAGGCTGAATTGTATGGGCTTTTCCACTGGGCTCGAGAGATTTCGGTCCGTATCCCATCATGTTAAAGGGCGCCGTTCAGCTTCATGTCGAGTTTCGTAAGCTTTCTCACGTTGCTCACAGCTTCCGCCCTCTTGTTCAGTCCATACTCCTCTTTTTCTAACTCCAGCATCAAAAGAAACCTGCAATTTTGGAATAAAAAACAAGCAAGGCAAAAACAAGCAAGGCAAGGAACATGTAACATAGGAGAAGAACACGTCACTCATTTGATTGAAGCATGTGTAGAAGAAAGAGGAGAATACGTAAGATGCAAAAGAAGCGTATACCTTACTAACAAAAGCTATTGAATTTGAACTCCCAGCCTTGCCAAAAGCTCCAAACATTGGCCTCATCATTACCTATTACAAGCGTGTTGCCCGCGCGTTGCGGCGGGGAGAATCAAATATAAATTGTGTTTGTGTTTGGAATGCGAAAGAATTTATT
>JAOWBJ010121221.1:0-13470 GCA_028566335.1 Monarda citriodora | reverse complement strand
ACCGTAACCTACTCAACATGCACACAAGGAAAACATGCACAGGGTTGAGTACTTTAAAGCACTCAGTGGACACTTAGCCCGTAAATCACTTCTTAAAGTAAATATACAGAGGAGTATTAGTATAGAATTTTAGAGAGAGCCTTGGCTCGTGAAACCTTCTTTACTTTAGTATTTCGCCATATCTGCCCTTAAATAACCCGATCCAGGGAGGTTGGACAACCTCAACCTAGAACCTTGATCACTTGCCTGAGCAAAGCGAACCTAGTGCACTACCTGAGCAACTCATGCTCAGGCCGATCGTATCATGAAACCTTGGCACACAGCCGACAGATAGAGATTATTGATTAACATCAAACCTTTTATGTTATGTTTACTGGTAAAAGAAAAGCAATGGTATAATAGTGCAAACAGTAATCGCTTCAAAAGTCCGCTCGGCGATTGGTCGCTCGAGGGTAACCCGCTTGGGGTCCATAGTAAGAAAAGCCCACCTTATCAGTTGCCCGGGCTTGATCGTTCAGAAGGGTCGCTGGCTAGATCACTTCTCCTCCTTCAAATACCCTTAAAAGTAAAAGTGAATACACATAAGGTACAACTTTAATGTAATGACTTGAATTTTAGAAATAATAAAATAACATTTTCTCTCTAAAGTTTCTACTATGTTTGTTCTGAGAAGAGGATTTTAAGTTATTTACGATTGAGATGGCAGTTGAAACGCTGCCTTAGAATTAGCACCTCGTGTGCCTAAAGTTGAAAAGGGAGTAATAACTGTTTGCGTTAAGAACATAGCAGGATAGCTAAGCTAAGTAATTAATTGTTTGGAAGCGATCTTTGAGTCGCTTGAGTTTATTTCGCTAACGGTGAAAATTGAAAGAGTCTAAAACATAGCGAACCCGCTCCAAGCAGTTCGGAGCAGCTCGGAGTTCGCTTCAGTTTTCCGAGCAACCCCCTTTTATTATATGTCAATCAACCCCCTTTTTCTTAGAACACGCCACAACCATATTGGCTATTACGAGGTATCATTTTCCTGCAAATGCAATACCGTCCTTATTTGCAACAAACTTTTACTTTATTTCAAAAAAAATTATTTTCTTTTTTTATTCAACAACGAGAAAATGAATACCACACCCCTATAAATACCCCCACCTTTGGGGTTTGCATACTTTGCTGGAAATTCACAAATTTTTACTCAAAACTTAGAGAGAGAGAGAGAGAGAGAGAGAGAGAGAGTGAGACCGAGAGTAAGAGGAACCAGTTGAGAGTTAGTCCAAGAGTTCCTTTGGAAATTTGAAGTTTCAAGGTAAAATCTCTCAACTATTTCTTTAACTATCCTAGTTTTTCACCCAAAAGTCTAGTAAGAAAATCTTTTCAAAACAAGTGATGTTTTATCTATGCTGTAACGAAGTTCCGCTTATGTTCTAGCTATGTTTCATTTTGAAGTTGTCTCTTAAGCTTTAAAGTTTCCAAGCTACTGTGTCAAATGTTTCCAAGCTACTGTCTCTTAAGCTTCAAATGTTTCCATCCAAGGTTCATGATATCTCTACCCAAACGAGGTTTCTTCGCCTAAGGAAATCCAAAGACCCTTATTGTTTTCACTAAGCACCAAAAGATCCGAATCCAAAAATGAATGTTTTCTGCCCTAGTTCAGATCCGGACATCACCTTTGATAGGATTAGGAAATCCTATTCTCTACTAGAACTTTTCTCGAAGTAGGAAAAATGAGTAAGGATACCCTGTTAGAGTTTTTCTCGAAATAAGAAAGATAGCCAAAATCGCTCCAACCTCTCCCTGATCGAAGCGATAAATTGGCCAAGCGAACTAGTACCTTAGTCAAGAATATATCCCTTATATGTGTTTTCGCTCTTATTTTCTTAAGGAAACGTAAAGGAAGAGCGGTGAACGTGACTGTGAAGCGATCTCCACCTGAGCGACTTAAGGTGGGCTTTCTGACTAAGTACCCCAAGCGGGTTGAAACCCTCGAGCGACTAGTCATCGAGTGGATTACTTTTGAAGCGAGTTTCTTCCGAGAGAATTTTAAGTTGCTTTCTTTAAGACTGATGTTGTTATAAAGATGAAGTGTAATCTATAATGCCTATCTGTCGGCTGTGTGCCAAGGTTCCATGTTACGATCGGTCTGAGCATGTGTTTCTCAGGTAGTGCATTAGGTTTGCTTTGCTCAGGCAAGCGATCAAGGTTCTAGGTTGAGGTCGGCCAACCTGCCTAGATCGGGTTATTTAAGGGCGGATATGGCAAAGAAGTAAAAGTAAAGAAGGTTTCATGAGCCAAGGCTCTTTCTGTACTTATCATGTTATTCTTTATTATCTTTTATCTTATGAAGCGATTTTCGGGCTACGTGTCCACTGAATGCTTTAAAGTACTCAGCCCTGTGCACGTTTTCCATGTGTGCAGGTTGAGCATGTTATGGTCGAGATGGGAGCGGTGGCGAGTGGGTTTTGTTGGAGCGGTTTCATGAAAAGGCACTTCGTGGTGCAAGTCTTCATACTTGTATCTGCCCATTTCGCACATAAGGATCTGGCTTTTAAAGCCTTTTTCACCTTGGTTTTGTTGCCAGATCCCCTTTTGTCTTTTCCTCTCCATTGCTTTTAGGCTAGCGTTATGTAATAATAATCACCGCTGGGCAACTCCCTTTTGTTAGCTTTTTAATTCAGCAAGTGCTCATCGTAATGACAGTCATCGTTTCTCGATTTTACTGCTATGTTTTTGTAACAGCCCAAGTTTTAGAATCCTCCTTGTAACAGTTTAGCAAAAGATTTATGAGAAGTTAAATAAGAAGAGATGGGATGAGTTCGGTTGTATTCAAGAAATTGTGTGATCTTGTGAGTTTTTATGTGCTTTACGTGCCTTATGTGGTTCTTTGTGCCTTATGTGTGACCTTATGTGTCCTAACATACTTGTACTAACTTACCTTGCTGTTGTGTGTTGGATGGATGCATGGATTATGATTATGAATATTTTGAAATTCGGATTGGTCTTTGGTTAGATTACTCGAGTTAGGTGACTAAGCTTGTCACTTGAAAGTTATAGCTAAGTTAGCCCCAGTTTGGCTAAAGGGAAGTGTTCGGCACCTCGCTCAGGTTAGTCCGAAGCTAGCTTCGGCGTAGCCAAAGAGGATAAGCTTGCACCACGCGAGGAGAAGTTAAGAAAATTATCCAGTGTACGGCAGTGCCGAAGCTTAGCAGTGCTCGGGGCTGCCGGAGTCTAGTGCTCGGCAGAGCCTAGTGTTCGGCAGAACCAAAGTATGGTGTTCGGTATCTTTAATGCTCGGTAATACTTAGAGTTCGGTAGTATCTAGTGTTCGGCAATCTCCGAGTTTCCTTGTAATCTTTGAATTTAAAGAATCAGTTTCTTTCCTTTAAACCAAAGCGACGCCAATGAGCATTTCTGCTTAGTACTCAAGATAGATAATCTAAGGAAAATCAAGGGTCAGCCAATAAGAGTCCATCCAGCGTGAACCAATGCATGCTCCCTCGACTGACGGAGCCACCGCCCAAACTGACCAACCCTGAGCCTGCCTTTTTCAGAAACTGTCTCCACCACTAAAAATCCAGCAGTGTCAATCATTTGGCCGGTCCAAGAACCCAAGCGACGCCACCCTTCCTATAAATACCATCTCCATAGCAGCATAACAAATTTCGCCATTTGAATCTTCAGCTATATTTCTTGAGAGAAAGACGAGAACATTGAGGAAATACAAGAATCCAAGGATCGAACTTTGAGTCACACCCGGTTGTTCCACTGTATTCAAGGTAATTCTTTTATCATTTACGTAGCATTCTCCTCATCCATGCATGAGTGTAGGGTACCTTTGAACTTCCGAATTATGTTAGGATTTCTTCTTTGAATTTCTTTTTTCCTTTTAGAGGTGTCATAAAACCAGTTCCCAAATTTCCAAAGTTTTGATACATTGTCTTTTAAAAGAGTAAACTGTTGGTAATTCAAGAAAATAGGTTTCCTATGTTTTCTTCAATGTAGTACCGAGCACGGAACGTAAAAGTAGAACTTATCACCCCGTTACTCCGATAAGGTAACGGACTGGTTGAGTGGGTTAATAACGATGTTTCAACACTCGAGATTACGGCTAAAAGAATAACAAGTTTATTAGATCGCAGCGAGCTGCGGAGTAATAGGTCGCCGAAGCGACTACGAAGCTAACTGCTAAGTTAAGTTCACTTCGGCCTAGCTAGGTCATTAGTAAACTTGACCAGGGTATTCTTAGGATACTCCGGTCACTTTAATAAGGATAAACTATGTAAGTCATAACCAGAGCTTTCCTAGAACCTAAGATAGACCCAAGGGTCAGTTCGCATGCATTTCCGCATATTAGTAGGTACCGGACTCATACGAGAGTTCGGCATGCTTAGTAAAGATAGCTTGTGAAGGTTTTCTTGTTAAGGTTTCACAAAGGAAGAGTTTCCCTAGCTCGGCAAGTGCCGAAGACCGAAGAAGCCGAAGAGGTGGGCTTTCTAACTAGACCCCAGCGTGGGAATTTAAAACTTAAAACCCTCGGCGACGAGCTACAGTCATTTACGTTGTTTATTTAAATATGCCATGCTATATTTTATTTAAAGGTTTCATCTATGTATTGCCGACCTGTCGGCCAAGGGCCAAGGGCCAAGGATTCATTATACGACCGGTCTCGGGCATGTGTTGCCCGAGGTAGAGCACTTTAGGTTCACTCTACCGCAAGGTAGGTGATCAAGGTTCTAGTGGAGAGTGGCCACTCTCCCTAGATCGGGTTATTACAGGGCAGGTATGGCAAAGTAAAGGCTTCACCCAGTTTAAGGCTTCACCAGTTTACAGTAAAGTTTGTTTATTTAAGGACATAGGCTTTTCAGTTAACCCCTATGTTCCTCGCTTTATGGCATTGGTTAAAAATGTTTGGGCATGTATCCACTGAGTGCTTCAAAGTACTCAGCCCTGTACACGTTTTCCCTGTGTGCACGTTGAGCAGCTCGCGTGGGGTCCGGAGCGACAGAGAGGCTTGCCGAAGCCGAAGCTAGTAGCCGAAGCTCTTGGTGGTGTTCGTCTTCATACGAACATCCAAAGTCATCAGTCCTCAGTTATCTTCAGTTTTTTCCCCTTTCTTTTGTACCGAAGCTTGTGGATTTTGTAATGGTTATTCCACATACTAAGTATTATGTTTTAATTCAGTAATGATGTAC
Source organism: Monarda citriodora (assembly GCA_028566335.1). Classification (NCBI taxonomy): domain Eukaryota; kingdom Viridiplantae; phylum Streptophyta; class Magnoliopsida; order Lamiales; family Lamiaceae; genus Monarda; species Monarda citriodora. Next base: position 8,290 of record JAOWBJ010121221.1, on the reverse strand, counting down.
AAACTCCGTTCTTTTTCCTATGCAAATGTTTTATTTAGACTCAAGTGTTTATTTATTTATTTATTAAGTTTTTCTTGATGCTTCGGTGTCGAAGCTACCCTCTCCGTACGACACTTTACTTAAAATTCTACCTTGTCTTCGTCACAATATATCAAACAAGTACTTAGTCTATTTTGGGTCCTTGTTCACCTCACTTTCCGTTCGTTTACTCTGTAAGGTAGCGAGCTCCAGACTCGGCTATCCTTAGTGGGTTTGGGGTCGTTACAGAAGTGGTATCAGAGCTCTGGTTCGCTCTGAAAATCCAAGAGTCTTCATTCCTTCCAAGTCTAGCTTCGTTTCACTAGACTCATTAGAATAAGTTAGGGGTTCTTCGGCAAAGCGCGTCACTGCGACCCCACCTGCTCAACATAGCTAAGGTACGTTGTCTAAAGCTCTACTTGTTATAAGTAGATTGATGGATAGGTGAATGAGAATGGATGCATGAGTATGATTGAGTAATGAGATGAGAATGCTTAGAATGAGGTATGCGAGCTCTACGTGCCTAAGCCTTAGTGCTTAATTACTTGATTTATGGCTTCACCATGAGAGTATGTGTTTGATGTAGGATATGCTTGAAAACATAGCCGAACTCATAGGGTACACTTGTAGGAATCTTTGAGGATTGAAAAGGGGTTATCCCTGCTACGAGCGAGCTCGTGGTTTAGAGGTTGCTATGGCCTGCGAACATAGCACAGTAGAGTACATAAAAGGGCGAAGTGTTCGCTTCGTCTTTCCGAACACATGAGGTCGCGTAAGCATGCTTTACCGCTTTCAAGCATGAGATAACTGTTGGAGTGACCGAGGTCCTCATTTTGACGCGAACTACAAGAGGTTTACGGGTGTTGCTTTATAGGATGCCGCCGAGACGAGAGTTTCCAAGGAACCAAGGAGCTAACCCACCCCCACCACCTCCTCCCGAGAGGAGAATTGACGAGCTCTTCCTTCGTCAGAATCTGCCGACTTTCGACGGAATGGGAGAGCCCGCAAGTTCCGAACTCTGGGTTCGGGCACTAGAGGGGATATTCGACTTTCTGAGGTGCAATGATCAGGAGAGGCTATCCTTTGTAGCATTTCAAATGACCGGCATCGCCGACTTTTGGTGGGAGGCCCGGAGGAAGGTGATGACCGCTGAACAGTGGGCAAATTACACTTGGGAGCAGTTCGAGGAAGGGTTGTACGACAAGTACGTGAGTTTCCGAAAACAGAAGGAAGTCGAGTTCTATAACCTCAAGCAGGAGGGGATGTCAGTAACTGAGTACGATCAGAAGTTGTGTGAGCTCGCAAGGTTCGCACCGACCCTAGTCGACACCGGCGAGAAGATGGCCAAAAAGTTCTGCGCTGGGCTGTGACCAGAAATCAGGATGCCTCTGGCTAGCCATGGAGGGCTAAGCTATGAGGATTCCCTAAGCCGAGCACTTGATATAGAGTCCGCCATGCCTAACGAACAACCAACAGTTACCTCTGCTCCGGTAGCCGCATAAGGGGAGAAGAGGAAGTGGGCCGAAGGAGGGACCCAATTCAAGAAGAGGCCGTGGCTGGGGCCGCAGCGACCAACCGCCCTGCCGAAGCTGAGCATTTCGGCACCCCCAGTCCAAAAGTTTCGGGCTCCGGCATCTTGCCTCAGATACATGCGATCCCATGAGGGAGAGTGCCTTGCGGGCAGAAACGTATGTTACTCCTGTGGAAAGCCAGGGCACTTTGCTAGTCACTGTCTGGCTCGTCGGCCTCGGTCAGTGCCGAACCAAAGGACTGCTCAGCCTGCGCCTCCTCAACAACTCCGCGCGATCCAAGGACAGCCTGGGCCTCTTGCGCCTCTTCCACCCCAAGCCCAGCAATTAAAGCAGTACCAGCATCAGCAGCATGACGCCAAGGCCAGCTCATCAAGGCAGCCACCTGCTTTGGACTTGGGCAATTTGGCAGGTATGGGCTTTCTCAATGGTGTGCCTGTATTTATCCTGTTTGATACCGGAGCTTCCCACTCCTTTGTTGCCGAATCATGCGTAGTTAACTTAGATCTGCCTACTGAACCTTTAAGAGTTTCACTCAGTGTCATTTCACAAGTAGGAGGAAGGCTTGAACCAGATCACAAGTGCTCCAATCTCGAGATAACCCTAGGGTCACTTAAGCTCATAGCTCGGACTCTCAGTGTTATGCCCCTAGCGGACGTAGATGTCATCCTTGGGATGGACTGGTTAGCAAAGAACTTCGCAACGATTCAGTGTAAGGAGAGGCGTGTTTCCTTTTGCTTTCCCGGCCAGGAGGTAACAGAGTTTCACGGAGTCAAAATGGGAGGCCGTAAGGCGATAATCTCGACGATTCAGGCTTCGAATCTACTAAGGAAAGGTAGCCCACCTTACCTCGTGCACCTTAAGACCGAAGAAGTAGAGGCTCGGCCCAGGTTGGAGGATGTAGAAATAGTACGGGAGTTTTCCGACGTATTTCTGGAGGCGTTACCCGGACTGCCCCCGAAAAGAGAAATATAGTTCGCGATTAAACTAGTGCCCGGTTCGGCTCCGGTGTCTAAAGCACCCTACAGAATGGCACCCAAGGAGTTGGAGGAGCTCAAGGTGCAGTTACAGGAGCTTCTAAGCTCAGGATTTATTAGACCGAGGGTGTTACCATGGGGAGCTCCGGTGCTGTTCGTAAAGAAAAAGGACGGCTCCATGAGGATGTGCGTAGACTACCGCGAACTCAACAAGTTAACATTGAAAAACAAGTACCCGCTACCCCGAATCGATGACTTGTTCGACCAACTCAGAGGAGCTAGCGTGTTTTCCAAGATTGACCTGCGGGTCGGATACCACCAGTTGAGGGTGCGAGCCAAAGGCGTTCCGAAGACCGCATACCGAACCTGCTACGGTCACTACGAGTTTGTTGTTGTGCCGTTCGGACTAACCAATGCACCAGCAGTCTTTATGGACTTCATGAATAGGGTGTTCCACCCCTATTTGGACAAGTTTGTCCTAGTCTTTATTCACGACGTGTTGGTTTACTCCAAGAGCCGGATGGAGCATGGGGACCACTTAAGGGTTGTGCTCGGAATGCTTAGGACCGAGAAGTTGTTCGCCATATTCACCAAGTGTGAGTTTTGGTTGACCGTAGTGACCTTCCTCGGTCACATTGTATCCGCTGAAGGGATCCAGGTTGATCCAACTAAGGTTGAGGCGGTACAGAATTGAAAGACTACGACTACGCCCAACGAGATCTGAAGTTTATTGAAGGCTTCTCCCGGATAGCCAGGCCCCTCACCCAACTGATGCACAAGGGTTCACGGTTTGAATGGTCGTCGGAGTGCGAAGCGGGCTTCGGCGAGCTAAAGACGAAGCTGACCACCGCTCCTGTCCTTGTTATTCCGAGCAGGGCAAGGAATATGCGATCTAGACGGACGCCTTGAAGAATGGGATAGGGTGTATTTTCATGCAAGAAGGAAGGGTGATAGCTTACGCGTCGCGACAGTTGAGGCCGCACGAACAGAATTACCACACTCATGACCTTGAGTTAGCCGCAGTTGTGCATGCGCTAAAGATATGGAGACACTATTTGTACGGAGTTCGGTGCGAGGTGTACACCGACCACAAGAGTCTCAAGTACTTCTTTGAGCAGAAAGATCTCAACATGAGACAGCGAAGGTGGCTTGAGTTTGTGAAGGACTATGATTGCTGGATTAATTACCACCCGGGCAAAGCCAACGTAGTGGCAGACACCCTAAGTCGAAAAAATTCGTCGGAGCTCGCTAGCTTCGTTACAAGTGAAGAAGCATTAGTCAGAGAGTTCGGCAAAATGAGGTTGGAGATCATTTCCCCACCGGAGACAGTTGCCGGAGTAATTACGCTGCTCGCCGTAGAACCTGACCTAAGCCAAAGGGTCATTCAAGCGCAACGAAGGGATGAAGTGGAAGGAATCCGCCTTAAGATCAGAATGGAAGAGCTCGGACATTACCGAGAAGAATCTAACAACGTCATCACTAAGGATGGAAGGTTGTGCGTACCCAAGAATGCGGAGTTCTGAGAAGAAATTTTGAGCGAGGCTCACGACAGTCCGTACACACCCCACCCCGGAAACACTAAAATGTATCAGGACTTACGAGGCAAGTTTTGGCGGGAAGGGATGAAGAAAGATGTAGCCTCGTATGTGAGGAAGTGTTTGACTTGTCAACAAGTAAAGGCTATACATAAGCGACCATATGGGATGATGCAGCCCCTAGAAATCCCCGAGTGGAAGTGGCACCACATCACCATGGACTTCGTGTCCGGACTGCCGAAGTCCAGAAGGGGCAGCAATGCAATTTGGGTGAAAGTAGATTGACTAACCAAGAGTGTACACTTTCTTCCTGTCTCTACTACTTATACGACAGAAAAGCTCGCCCAGCTTTACGTAAGAGAAATCATATGGTTACACGGAGTGCCGAAGTCTATCACTTCGGATAGAGATGCTAAGTTTACCTCAACATTTTGGAGAAGCCTGCAGAAAGATATGGGAACCAAGCTGAATTTCGGTTCGGCTTACCACCCACAAACAGACGGACAGTCAGAGAGGACCATACAGACGCTTGAGGATATGCTAAGGTCGATAGCAATCGACCGAAGTGGCCAGTGGGAGCCTGCCTTGCCCCTGGTAGAGTTCGCCTATAACAACAGTTACCAAGCTACCTTAGGGATGGCTCCGTATGAGGCTCTTTATGGAAAGAAGTGCCGGTCCCCACTCTACTGGGACGGAGTAGGAGAGAGAAAGTTACTAGGTCCGGAGGCGATCAGCGAGATGGTCGAGATAATCCGGCAAATCCGAGCAAGAATTAAGGAAGCTCAAGACAGGCAAAAGATCTACGCAGACCGCGGACGTGCCGAGGCACAATTCGTCGAGGGGGACAAAGTGTTCTTGGAAGTGTCTCCGTTAAAGGGAATTTTGAGGTTCGGAGTAAGAGGAAAGCTAAGACCACGCTTTATCGGGCCTTATGAGATCCTGGAGAGAGTAGGCCCTGTCGCCTACCGGATAGCCTTACCACCAAAGATGAGTAGCATACACAAACGTTTTCCATGTGTCACAGCTACGGAAGTACATGTACGACCCAAAGCACGTAGTCCGCCAGGAGAAGGTTGAGCTCGTGCCCGACCTAAGCTACGAGAGTAAGCCAGAAGCGATTTTAGTTCGCAAGAGTCAGCAGCTAAGGAATAAGACTATCACTTCTATAAAGGTGCTGTGGAAGCACCAAGAGCAAGGAGAGGCTACATGGGAACTTGAGGAGAAGATGAGAGAGAGGTACCCGGAATTGTTTAAGTAGATAAGCAATTTCGAGGACGAAATTTTTGTTAAGGTTGGTGGGGTGTAGCAGCCCAAGTTTTAGAATCATCCTTATAACAGCTTAGCAAAGGTCTTATGAGAAGTTAAATAAGAAGAGATGAGACGGTTGTGTCCAAGAATTTGTGTGTCTTATGTGCCTTGTGTGCCCTGTGTGATTCCTTGTGTGTACCTTATGTGGTCTTATGTGCCCTAACATACGTGTACTAACTTACCTTGTTTCTTATGTAAATGAATGGGTGTATGAAGTATGGCTATGAATGTTATGAGTTCCGGATTTATCCTTGGTTAGATTATTTAAGGTTAAGTGACTAAGCTTGTCACTTGAAAGTTATAGCTAGGAGAGCCCCGGTTTGGCTAAAGGAGAAGTGCTCGGTACCCCACTCAGTAGGGTTCGAAGCTCGCTTCGGCGTGGTCAAAGAGAATAAGCTCGCACTATGCGAGGCGAAGTTAAGAAGGCTATCTTGTGTTCGGCAGTGCCGAAGCTTAGTTAGTGCCCGGCAAAGCCTAGTGTTCGGCAAAGCCGAAGTAAGAGGTTAGGTATCGCTAGTGTTCGGCAATTTCCGAGTCTCCTTGTAGATTTCGAATTTGAAAGAATCAGTCCCCTTCCTCTAAAACAAGCAATGTTGATGAGCATTTCTGCTTAGTACTCAAGATAGATAATCTAGGGAAAATCAAGGGTTAGCGAATAAGAGTCCACCCAGCTTGAACCAATGCATGCTCCCTCGACCGCTGGAGCCACCGCCCAAACTGACCAACCCTAAGCCTGCCTTTTCAGAAACTGTGTCCACCACTAAAAATCTTGCAATGCCAATCATTTGGCCGGACCAAGAACCCACGCGACACCACCCTTCCTATAAATACCCTTTCCATGGCAGCACAACAAATTTCGCCGTTTTGAATCTTCAGCTATATTTTGAGAGAAACACGAGAGCATTGAGGAAAATACAAGGATCCAAGAATCATGCTTTGAGTCACACCCGGTTGTTCCACTATATCCAAGGTAATCCCTCTTTCATTTACGCAGCATCTTCCTCAACCATGCACGAGTCTAGGGTACCTTTGGACTTCCAAACTATGTTAGCATTCCTTCTTTGAATTTCTTATTTCCTTTGAGAAGAGTCATAAAACCAGTTCCCAATTTTTCCAAGTCTGATATATTGTCTTTTAAAAAGGGTAAACCGTTGGTAATTAAGAAAATAGGTTTCCTATGTTTTCTTCAATGTAGTACCGAGCACAGAACGTAAAAATAGAAATCATCACCACTGTTACTCTGGTAAAATAACGAACTAGTTGGGTGAGTTAACAACGAGGGTTCAAAATTTGAGTTATGTCTAAAAGAATGACCAGTTTATTAGATCGCTGCGAGCTGCGGAGTATTAGGTCGCTGGAGCGACTACAAAGCTAACTGCGAAGTTAAGTTCGCTCCGGCCTAGCTAGGTCGCTAGTAAACTTGATCAGGGTATTCTCAGGATACTCCGGTCACTTTAATAAGGATAACCTAAGTAAGTCATAACCAGAGCTTTCCTAGAACCTAAGATAGACCCAAGGGTCAGTTCGCATACATTTCAGTGTAATAGTATATACCGGACTCAAGCAAGAGTCCAGCATGCTTATTGAAGATAACTTATAAAGGTTTTCTTGTTAAGGTTGCGCAAAGAAGGAGTCTTCGTAGCTCGGCAAGTGCCAAAGACCAGGAGAGCCGAAGAGGTGGGCTTTTTAACTAGACCCCAGCGTGGGCTTTTTAACCTAAAACCCTCGGCGACCAGTCGCTGAGGCGAGCCATATTTTATTTTAAAAGGTTCCATTATATACATTGCATACCTGTCGGCCTAAGGGCCAAAGATTCAGTTTACGATCGGCCTCGGGCATGTGTTTCCCGAGGTAGTGCACTTCAGGTTCACTTTACCGTAAGGTAGATGATCGAGGTTCTAGTGGAGAGTGGCCACTCTCCCTAGATCGAGTTATTACTGGGCAGGTATGGCAAGGTAAAGGCTTCACCCAGTTTAAGGCTTCACTTAGTTTACAGTAAAGCTATTTATTTAAGGACATAGGTTTTTCAATTAACCCCTATGTTCCTCGTTTATGGCATTGGTTAGAATGTTTGGGCATGTGTCCACTGAGTGCTTCAAAGTACTCAGCCTTGCATACGTTTTCCCCGTGTGCAGGTTAAGCAGCTCCCGAGGGTCCGGATTGACGGAGTGGCTTGCCGAAGTCCGAGGTCCGAAGCTCTTGGTGGTGTTCGTCTTCATACGGACACCGAAATCAGTCCGTAGTTACCTCTAGTTATTTCTCTTTTCCTCCGAAGTCCAAGGTTTTTGTAATGGTTTCCAGATACCAAGTATTTTATTACGGTTTCTCCGAAGACTAAGTATTGTGCTTAATTTAGTGATGTATGAACTTCACCTTTCAAGAACTAAATGTTTGAATTCCAAAGCAATATTCTTATTTCCTAATAAGTTGTCTTCAATGCTTCGGCACTGAAGTTGTTCTCGTCGTTCCCTCACCCTAAGAATTTATCCCTCGACTTTCCGTAGCGAACGTTTTAATTAAATCAAAGGTGTTATTTTTTTACTTATAAAAATCTTCTCGGCTTCGGTGCTGAAGCTGTCCTCTTCGCACACACACACTCTTTAAAATTAACAACATTTACCTTGCTTTCGTCATAATGTTTCAAGCTAGTACCCAGTCCCTTTTGGCTCCGATTGGCCTCGCTTCTGTTCGCTTTACTCTGTAAGGTAGCGAGCTCTGGACTCGGCTATCCTTAGCGTGTCTAGGGTCGTTACAGAAGTGGTATCAGAGCTATGGTTCGCTCTGAAAATCCAAGAGTCTTCCTTCTTTCCGAGTTTAGCTTCGTTTCACTAAACTCAATAGAGTAAGATAGAAGTTCTTCGGCAAAGCCCGTCACTGCGACCCGACCTGCTCAACCAAGATAAGGTACGTTCTCTAAAGCTCT
>JAOWBJ010121118.1:0-13477 GCA_028566335.1 Monarda citriodora | reverse complement strand
TCATTATAAAATTCACTCTCTCTGCTTTATTGGTTTCTGTGCCAAAAGCAAAACGGACTAATGGGGCGGGACGGAGGAAGTAGTATATTGCTTCAAGAAGGAGAAATATATAGAGTTTGAAAAGTGAGTAAACCAAAAGTTTTCGCTCGTTCAACCTACTGCAAAATATACTAGACTGTCCAAGAGGTCTATCTACAAGAAGTGTCAACCAAAATTGAAAGATTTTACAATAAATAAATATCAATAATTTTACTGTACAGTCTGAAGTTAGGATAACCAAATTGTTATTCTGATTAGACGTTAAAATCTAAGATATTACTTCCATCTCATTAAATTAGTTTTATTTTCTTTTTTAATCTATCTCATTTATTAGTCTCATTTTCTAAAATAACAAAAAATATATGACTCTCATGAAAATTAATTAAAACCACACATCTCACTTTTCCATGTTTACATACATTCCGCGAAATGGAGGTAGTATTGCATTATTCTGAGTAGACGTTGAGCTGCGTGTGCTCTTCTAAATATAAAAGCTTACTTCTCATTGGAAAAATTCTCACTGATCAATTTTCCCGCCAATAACAATGAGGATAGCCGAGATCTCGCCCACACCAGATCACCGCCGCGCCTCCGCCGTCGATACCGATCCCGACCACTCATCCTTGCTCTCAAAGATCGAGTCCACTATCAAATCGATAGAGCGGCACTCCTCAGCGCAGCCCTTGCCGGATTCCTTCTCCTCCGAGATCCGACTATCCGTCGCTCAGCTTACTCAGCTCGTTCATCTGCCCAATTCCGCCAAGCTTCTCGTGTGGAAATTAAGCTACCGCCTCTGGAACGCGTGTGTCGACCTATCCAATGCCTCAAGCAGGAAGATCTCCGAGGAGCTCGCCAAGCTCCGGCAAATCGCCGCGGAGATGCTACTCTTCACGGAGGATGTTGTGGGGATTCCTTCTCCGTGTAGAAATGAGAATTTCTCCATTGCAGAATGTATTTTTGTGTTCATGAATAAAGCAGTATGGAAGCAAATCAAGTGTATGAAAGAAGGAATATTATTCTGGTTCATAACCGTCAATACAGCTAATGAAGATAACAAACTCTCAAAATTCGTTACAATAACCGACTTGCTTATTTATACTAATAACAAGGAGAAGTCGCGTTTATTCTAGAAAACTCGTGAAAGTAAAAGACTCAATCACAGCCGCTAGTTTCATTGCTCCAGATGCAGCCACGTCACTCCATGATTTTGATGCAGTCATCGAGCCCCACTTCAAACACTAATACGCCAATAACCAACTCTGCATGAATATCAACTCAAAATCAATAACAGAAAGCATATTAGCTCAATACCCCCCCTCAAGATGGAAGTGCATGAATATCTAGCATTTTCATCTTGGAAAGGAGCTGCCGAAAACGAGGTCCAGGGAGACTCTTTGTATAAAAATCTGCTAGCTGCAACATGGATGGCACAAACACTGGTTTAACAAAGCCTCGTAAGTAATGTTCACGAACGAGATGACAATCTATTTCTAGATGTTTCGTTCGTTCGTGAAACACGGGATTGTGACTAATGTGAAGAGCCGCTTGATTGTCACAACGAAGAGTTACTGGGGTTGGAAATGGTATATTAAGATCATGAAACAAGAAAGATAACCACAGAAGCTCCCTCGTAGTTACACTCATTGCTCGATACTCTGCTTCAGCAGAGGATGCAGACACGGTCGACTGCTTCTTGCAGCGCCAAGAAAGAAGAGCCCCTCCAGCAAACACACAGTACCCAGTTAATGCTTTCCTAGTATCGGGACAATTTCCCCAGTCAGCGTCACAAAATGCTTCTGGTATAAATGAATTCTGAGAGGGATAAAATAATCCTAAGGAAGGTTTTCCTTTGAGATACTTGATAACGTGTAAGGCTGCATCCCAGTGGACTTTAGTAGGAGAACTCATAAACTGACTTAATTGTTGAACCACATAGCTCACATCTGGCCTAGTAAGGTTAAGGTATAGTAATTGACCTACTAACTTCCTGTACTTTTCAGGATCATCAAGCAACTCCCCAGAACTTGCACTTAAAACCAAACCAGCAGGAAATGGAGTGCTAGCAGCTATACAACCCATCATACCAACAGAACTAATTATATCCAAGATATACTTACGTTGGTTGAGAGAGGTACCTGAAGAACCTCTGGCTATTTCCATGCCCAGAAAATACTTGGCTTCGCCCAAGTCTTTGATGGTGAAAGCTTTGTCCAAAAAATCCTTCAATTCTTGTATTAACTCCAAGGATGCACTGGTCACGAGCACGTCATCAACGTACACTACCAAAGCAATATAAACACCATTTACAGTTTTGAAAAAGAGGCAAGGGTCTGCATGAGATTGCTTGAAGTTGTGAGAAAGTAGGATCTTACAAAATTCCGCATTCCATTCCCGGGATGCTTGTTTCAATCCATACAAGCTCTTAACCAGCTTGCATACTTGCCCGGGTCTAGCTGCCTTGTATCCCTGTGGAGGAGTGAGGTAAATATCTTCATGAAGAAAACCGTGCAAAAACGCATTATTGACGTCCAACTGATGAAGATACCAGTTAGAAGCAGAGGCTAAGGCTATGAGTGTACGAACTGTAACCAATTTGGCAACCGGAGAGAATACCTCATGATAATCTATGCCAGGCTTTTGATCATACCCCCTTGCAACCAATCTAGCCTTGAGTCTGTCCACAAGTCCAGTAGGTTTGAACTTAATGCGAAAAACCCACTTGGAACCGATAGCCTTCTTGCCTGGTGGTAATGTTGTGAGCTCCCATGTGTTATTATCCTCTAAAGCTTTTAGCTCAGCTTCCATGGCTTCTACCCAGCCTGGATGTAAACAAGCTTCTTTGTAAGTAGTTGGTTCCTTGACTGAGGTTATATTGAAAAGATATGATGTATAGGAAGGAGTCAAATGCTCAGAGATTGTATAAGGAAAGGTTGGAGGAGTGGTACCCGTGGAGTCAGAAATAAGGGAACCTGTATGAGAGAAATTGTGCACAAAATCCTTTAGCCATGAAGGTTGGATTCTTGGCCTAGTGCTTTTCCTCACTGTAATGTCAGAGGAAACAATATTAGGGGGCTGTGAAGTGTCAGGATTTTGGCGTGTAGGATTTTGGCTAGTAGGATTAGTAGGTGAGGGTTCTATAGAAGTACCTCCAAGATTTGTAGAAAAAGTAGGTGAAGATGACTGATGAGTCAAGGATTCAGGAGTAGGTGTATTATCCAAAGGACAAAGATTGCCATCATTATCAAGGTCTGGAACAAAAGGTTCAGAATCAGCAAAAGAAGGGAAAGGTAGTGTAGAAGATGAAGGCAAAGAAGCAGTAGCTTTGTGGGCAAAAGGAAAAACGTCCACAAAAAATTTTACATCACGGGAGACAAGTACTTTGGAATTAACCAAGTCAAATAGCATATAGCCTTTGTGAAAAGCAGAATATCCCAAGAAGATGCACTTCAAAGAACGGCTATCGAACTTACTTTTGTGATGGACCAAGTTTACTGCGTAGGCCAAACAACCAAAAGGCCTCAACATCTCTAAGTCAGGTTCAACTCCATAAAACACATGATGAGGAGACTTCCAGTCCAAAACACGGCTAGGCAAACGATTGATCATCCATGTGGCACATAAAATGGAGTATGGCCAAAACTTAAGCGGTAGGGAACTTTGATACATGAGAGCCCTAGCCGTTTCAAGCAAATTTCTGTGTCTTCGTTCCACAACACCGTTTTGTTGTGGAGAGTATACGCATGTCCGTTGATGCATGATTCCATGAGAGGCAAACAACTCTTGCACTTGCCTGCATACAAATTCAGTGCCGTTGTCCGTTCTAAAACTCTTGATCTTGGCATTGAAATGTGTACTGACCAGCTCTATGAATGAGGACAACACATTACACACAAGAGCCTTTGAACTGAGTAGGTATGTCCATATCATACGGCTGTGATCTTCAACGAGAGTGAGAATGTACTTCGTGTTACTAACACTCTCTTCACAGTACGGACCCCAAACATCTGCGTGAATAAGCTCAAAGAGTCGATCAGTACGTCTGTTTAGCACAGGAAACCCTTCTCTAGTCTGCTTAGCTCTTAAGCACACATCACACTGCTCGATTGCTTGTAGAATATCAGACTTGAATTGACCATGAAACTGAGGCATATGTCGAAGAGTAGTAACAGAAGGATGCCCTAAAAACTTGTGCCATTTATCCAAAGTCATATCCTCAACTTTGAATAAATGAGTGAAGTGGTTTTCAACAGTAGCTTCTAGGATATAAAGATTTCTTTCAACTCTACCAATCCCTACTATAGAATCATTATGTGCCTTATGAAAAACACAATGGGATTTGTAGAAAATACAACGGACATTAGAATCATGAATGAGTTGAGCAACGGAGACAAGGTTGTGAGTGAAACCTGGGATATAGAGAACATTGTAAAGGACAATATCAGGAGTGACCTTTACCCGACCTGCAGTGGTGACTTTCCTCGCCGAACCATCGGGCAAATGAACCATAACTGGTTTGTCCAATGTGTAGGTCGTGTGCATGTACTCGGTGTTGCTGCAGACATGCGCGCTAGCACCGGAATCGATGATCCAAGCAGTGCTATCCATACTAGGTACTATGCTGAAGGCATAGTGACCTTCATACTCTGATTGAGAAGATTGAGAAGAACCTCCACGAACCATATTCATCTCTGCTTTATGTGAAGAAGATCCTCCTGCTTGCGAAGTAAATTCAGTGAGTTTTCGTGCAACCTCAGCTTGAATAAGCTGAGTAATATCAGTGCTGCTCATAGAATTATCCAAGCTCTTGTGCTCATAACGATCTGAGCTCCTCTCACTCATAGTATCATCTGGTGTGTCCTCCAAGTAGGTCACCCGTGCCTTCCCTTTGTCATCTTTGTATTTGCGATACCATTCCGGATAGCCGTGGAGTTTGAAGCACTCATGTGCTTCATGCCCGGTTTCTTTGCAATTTGAACACCGAAGTTTCTTCTTCTCTTCCCTACTAAGTCGTCTTTCTCCAGTTGAAGGTCGATCACCAAAACCCCTAGTCTGACCATAACCTCGAAACTGAGCTGGTCCACCTTGTCGATGAGTGAACATGGCCATCTGTCCACGTTCATCTGTCATGGCTTCACTTATCGATTTTTCATCTTCGACCTGAGAAATCATCGAATAGGCTTTATCGACTGTTGGCAAGGGATCCAACAGCAGAATTTGGCTGCGAGTATGTTCAAAGTTTTCGTTCAATCCTAGTAAGAAGTGAACTAGCTTCCGATCTTCCTCCCTCTTATCCATGAGAGAGACAGCATGGCAGACACATCCAATCGGTGGAAGGATCATGTCCATTTCATTCCATAACATGGTGAGATTGTTAAAATACTCAACCACGGTTTGATTTCCTTGAGAATAGTTCCGAATCTCCTTCTCTAACTTCGCTATCTTAGCGCCATTGGATCGATTGAAGCGCTTACACAGCGCGTCCCACAACTTCCGAGTTGTATCATAATGCGAAAAGGAGTTAACGAGATCCTTAGAAATCGAGTTAACTATCCAGGACGAGACCATGTAGTCCACTTTCAACCATTTTTTGAAGTATTTAGAGGTAGGCTCGGGTTCAGTGACCGTACCGTCCAGAAGTTCGAGCTTCGATCGAGCTCCTAATGCTCGTTTAATGGATCGGCTCCAATTTAAGAAGTTGGATCCAGTAAGGTGCGCCGTAACCAGTTGCATGCCGGGGTGGTCCGACGGCTGCAACTGGAGAATCTCCTCCAGAGCACGTTCTTCCGGAGTAATTTCCATTTCTTCAGTGAGATCTGGATCTAATCGATCTGTACGCGTCGCTGCTTCTCCGGCAGCAGAAGTCTCAGCCTGCTCATCATTGAATAGTTGACGCCATTTCGTGTGATTCGTCTTTTTCCCCATGAAAAACCCCAAGGATCGTAGAAGAGATCAGAAAAATAACACCCCAAGGATCGACTAGTAACTGATACCATGTAGAAATGAGAATTTCTCCATTGCAGAATGTATTTTTGTGTTCATGAATAAAGCAGTATGGAAGCAAATCAAGTGTATGAAAGAAGGAATATTATTCTGGTTCATAACCGTCAATACAGCTAATGAAGATAACAAACTCTCAAAATTCGTTACAATAACCGACTTGCTTATTTATACTAATAACAAGGAGAAGTCGCGTTTATTCTAGAAAACTCGTGAAAGTAAAAGACTCAATCACAGCCGCTAGTTTCATTGCTCCAGATGCAGCCACGTCACTCCATGATTTTGATGCAGTCATCGAGCCCCACTTCAAACACTAATACGCCAATAACCAACTCTGCATGAATATCAACTCAAAATCAATAACAGAAAGCATATTAGCTCAATACTCCGGCGTTCAAAGCGGCTCTCTTCTTCTACAAAACTGGTTTGATCTGGTACGATTTGAGGAAATTTGATTTCGCCAACACTTGCTTCGAGAAAGCTACCGACCTCGTAGCCAATATCGAAATTAACTCAGTTTCGGATGACGACGAGAGGAAATTGCTATTAGATCTTAACCTTGCCCGATCTCGAGCTTCTTGGGAAGTTTCAGATCGAAATTTGGCAATTGCGTTATTAAACAGGTCCAAAAATGTCCTGTTTGGAGTTTCGAAAAATTATAACGCCCTAGCTCATCAGTACTTAGGTTTCGGAAAGACTTTGCTGTCAACGAGCACTGTAAATGAGGCGTTGAAGTTGATGAACGATGCGCTGGAGCTGTGCGAGAAGGGGCTCAGAGTAGTGAAACGAAGTGAGGACACGTTGAGCCTGAAGGAGCTGAGGTTGAAGACACTGAGATTCATCGCCGCCGCTCATCTGCAGAACGAAGATTTCGAGAGTGTCTTGAAATGTGTGAAGGTCTTGAGGGAGGTTGGGGGCGGTGGGAACCACCATCCTAGCTTGAGCGTATTGGCAATGAAGGCGTGGTTAGGGTTGGGGAGATTTGCAGAGGCAGAGAAGGAGTTGAAAGACATGGTGCTGGATAAGGGGATACCTGAGTGTGTGTGGGTATCAGCTGTGGAATCGTACTTCCTCGCTGCGGGCGCAGCTGGTGTCGAGACTGTCAAAGCACTGTTTCTAGGCCTTTTGGAGCGTTGCCATGTGAGTGCAGGTGCAGCTATTAGGGTGATCAGTAGGGTGGTTGGAAATGGATTGTGCACCGGCGAAGGAATGAAGGTTAGAGCTAAAGTTGTAGCTGAGCTGGTTTCGGATGAGAGGATGGTGGCTCTGTTTGACAGAGAATGTGCTGTTAAAGAAAGGACAATCATGCATGCTCTTCTCTGGAACTGGTAAACTTCTCTCACTTTCAACATATCATGCTTTCCATCATTGCGTACAATAGATGAAAGAAACATTACGTTAACTGGGAAATGAGAAAGAACATATCTTAAGTACCTCACTGAGTAGCAAACTCATAGTTATAGTTTTCTTTCTTTTGCATGAATGAGGAATAGGTTTGTTTGGTTGCTTGAGCAACTTATTAGACTTTGAAACTAGTAGTATTAATGCTAAAGCGGCCTTTGAATGCTATGGACATGCATTGCAGCATCGCCGTCTAATTTGAGAATCTGCAAGATCTAAACATGGATTCCCATTCTCAGATCAGGGCAGTTGCTTTGTTTCTCTTGCCCTTTCTTTCGGGTTAACACTCTTTTGCTGTTTTTGTTGTTATGTGGAAGTCATTTCCATCCGTGGATCGATAATCATAATAAGCTCATACTTTGATCTTGTTCTGACAGTGCCACTGAGCATTTCCGATCAAAAGATTATCCGCTCAGTGCTGAGATGTTTGAGAAATCCATGTTATATGTCCCTCATGGAACGGAGAACAGAAATCTAAGAGCTAAGGGATATCGAGTTCTGTGCCTGTGCCATTTAGGCCTCTCGCAACTAGATAGAGCTGAAGAATACATAGATGAAGCTGAAAAGGTACTCAATGAATAAGCATTTGAGATCATTAAATAAAAATCACTGGATAACTTGATCTTATGTTGCTTATGCAGCTAGAACCAAATATAGCAAGTTCCTTCCTAAAGGTAATAATCCACTTTAATTTTTTTCTAGAAGTTCTCTTCCTTGCGTTCACTACACAAACAACCTTTGTGAATTATATATTCTGCTGACTCAAATGATTTTCATAATTGCAGTTCAAGATTTTCTTGCAGAAGAACGATCACAGCAACGCCATTGCTCAGATGCAAGCAATGCCTAACTGCCTTGACTTCACCACTGATTTCATCTCCCTCTCTGCACATGAAGCTGTTGCCTGCCGTTCCCTTCCTGTAGCTGTCGCCTCCCTATCTCAACTCTTAAACTTTTATAACACAGGAAAAGCAATGCCAACCAATGAGGCTGTAGTATTCCGCACCTTGATCACAATATTAAGTCAAGATCCAGGTAATGAAGCTGACATTCTCAAACAAATGAAACGAGCTCATGTCCGGCAGTCCGAGGTGGGAGTTGACCTCTTCTTCGGAAAATGCGAGGTTGGAAGAAGAGAAAAGAATTGGTTAGCTGCCAATGCTTGGAACTCCGGAGTAAGAACTGGGCAGGAGAAGAACTACGAGCTATCTGCAGAGTTCTTCAGATTGGCTTCAGAATTCTACAAAATTGTATGTGATGGAGAAACAGAGGGAAACGAGGAGATGGTTTGTAAATCAATAATACTAACTGTATCCGCCGTTATTGCCGATGAGAAGCATCACAAGGGTACATTGCAAGAAGCCGAAATCAGACAAGCGATTGAGCTACTGGGCAAGGCAGAAAAGGTTTAATTCATCTACTTTTAGTTAAGTAACTTAATATTATATAATCATGCAACTCTACTTAATTTCCTTAAAAAATTCTTTGAATGCAGATACTAACATCAAGCTCGAGCAGCATCAACAAGAACGATGATGAGGTAGCAGCAATCGAGCCACACTTCTTCTTCATACACACATGGTGCGCCTTCGACCTGTACTCGAGGCTAAGCGACACAAGCTCCCAACAGCTCCAACTGGTGAAAAACTTTGCAAAATCCAAATCTTGCAACCCGAAGCATCTGGTTCAGATCGGTCTCGAGGCTTCCCAAGGAGCAAGATCCAACCCGGAGGTTGCGATCTTCGCTCTGAACTCATCTCTAGCTTCCCTCCTCGCCTCCTCTTATCCAGACTACCAAGTCGTAGCTCAAGTTATGAGGAATCTGATATCCGTAGGCAGCGTTCACAAGGGAAATCCGGACGACGAGTCGATAATGGAGACGTACAAACAGGCGTACAGGATCATGGTTGGGCTGAAGGAGGGGATGTATCCGAGTGAAGAAGCCAAGTGGCTAGCCATGACAGCGTGGAACAGAGCAGCTCTGCCTGTGAAGACGGGGCAGGTGGAGACGGCGAAGAAGTGAATGAAGATGGGTTTGGAGGTAGCGATGAAAGTTCCTGGGATGGATATGTATAGATCGTGTATGGAGGAGTATTTGGTAGAGTTTGAGAAGAAAGTTAATGGACACACCACAGCTCCTGCATAATTGTGTTTCTGTTTTAGTTTGTAGAGAGTGGGATAGATTTATTATATGTAATATGTAGGTTTATTCTTTTTGGTAGCTTCAGCTCTTGAGGTAGTTCTGGTAATCTGGAAATGAGAGAGAAAAGTAGGAATTAGATGAACATGTAGGTAGTGTTTGGTAGGATTTTAGGGGTGTATGGACATATCTAGGGTATTGGAATTTAATCCCTAGATAATGGGTGCATGGAAATTTTGTGGGACCACCATACCAATGTTTGGTAGAATGTGTATATTTTACTTGCATGTGCCATATTCTACTAACCACTTGTTTGGTACGTTAGTATAATGAGTGTATGATGTGAGCAATTGACTATTTTAACCCTCAATTACACGCCAATTTAACATGCAGTATTTTTCATTCTTTATTTCCTGTAATTATTGAATCTGTTGTTGTTGTTATTAATTTTTAATATTACCAATTAATAGTAATTGTTAATATTACAAAATCAAAGCAACACACAATTACGAACTTGGGCATATTGATAACTTTGCAAAACACATGAAAATTCATTCAAAATTCGGGGAGAGTTCCCAGATACATAAGATATACATATATTCTATATACATAAGTCTTACTTCACAGAAACTACATATTTTCCAAAAAGTTAAGTAACCATATGCAACGATAGAAACGACACTAGTCTATCACGATCACGTCGTCATCAACCACTTCTTCTTTTGGTTCGCACAACTGATGATCAGCATTCGGCAGTCCTCTTCTTCCCCGGAGGAATGCGACCTTCAGTTTGACTACATGGTCCGATGTCGGATCCATAACTTGGAAAACAACCATGTCGTCCTTCACCAACTTGTTGTCCCTGATGAAAACTCTCCAGTCCTTCGCCGCGAATCTGCGGAAACGCCCTGTCTTCTTGTATTCCATCATCCAAGACCTCCGTGCATGGTAGAGAATTACTGCCTTGGTCTTTTCCGGGATGTTCGCAGTGGCCGATCGCGACAAGTTCTACACATTCGAAATGAATAAAGTTAATACATAAGTGCTACCCAAACCAAATGCATGAAGGGTTAAAAATATTCAGAAATAGATATTAATATTATACCAATGTCCATGGACTGCTAACATGAGACTTGGTTAATTTTAGTTCGAATGTGGGGTTGTCGCCTTCAAAAACTGGATCATCGTCGTCCGGGAATTCTAAGCATTGGAATGTAGACAATGAAGCAGTCAAAATTCGAAAATGCATATTGCAATAACTGCTGAGTATTAGAATTGCTACCTTGAACAGAATTAAAGTCCGAAAAGAAATCCATCCGTGCATAGAAAACAACTTTGGTCTTCGGCCAACCCGGGGGATATAGCCTTTATGAAAGCGTCATGAAAAAATTAGAATGGATACAGTTATCAACAAATAGTCAGGTGCTTCTACACCAGTTGTAACATGGTAATGCAGAGATGGACAATAATTTTCATAAAAATATTTAGAATTTTAACAAACGTTTCAAAATAAGGAGAATTCATATCATTACAGTTTCCATCATCGTCAGAGCATTCATGGTCAGGATCATTCTCTGCTTTGGAAGCCGTTGGTTGCTGTTTTGAGGTAGAAGCATGAATCCCTAGATCATCCAAACAGAACACAAGGCATTAGATATGAAACTTGTGAATGTAGCATGGAGACATATACTCGAACTAAATAAAAATTATCCCACATTAACGTATACATAATAACAAGGAAATTGGATAAAGTTACATAGCAGATAAACAATAAAATGCTAATTGGATTGAAAACATAATTAAAGAAAGGACATTGAACACCAGAAATTCATTCGAGAATCACCGTGCACTGGACATTCGGGGTTGATGAATTCATCGGATTCACATGCAGGAGATTGGTCCTTCGAGCTTGAAGCCATTGAAACTGCAACTAGCAAGAAAACTTTAAAAAAATTAAAGATTAGTGGATATAACTACAACTAGACAAAAATCAATACATGCCAGTGAGGGGAATTACAAATGTATAGATTAGACCAACAAGTAGCCGGAAACCCTAGAAATACAAAATCGAAAGAAATATACATGTTTTCAAGATATTCAAAGTAACGATATCGATTTCGAGCAGTCTACAGCGATTAATCGACCATGAAAAACACTATTGGAAAAACGCAGAAACCCTAGAATAGGTATTGAACTTAAGTACTGTTTTCACTTTGCAAGGAGATGAACAGCAGATAGGGAAGGAGAACACATGAATGATATAACACTGTACCCAGATAAAAAAAGGGGAGAAAAATCGTGACATGCAGGTGTGTGGAATGAACAAAACTGCTTTTTTCAGTTCGTGACGGAACGAAAGGAAGATGCGAAGGTAGAATACATCAATGAGACACTCTCTGTAAACCCAAAAAAAAAAAAATAACCCAAAAAAAGTTTGAATAACCGCAAGATGAATGTAGGGTTAAGAGATTCAGAAACCCTCATTCTGACGAGTGGTGAACCAGAGAACAAGAGCGGAAGAAGAAGAAGAGAGAAAGAAGCAGTTACGAAAGCTTACCAGTCAGGCGACGCTTGAGACTCTGCGGAGGAGATGATTGTGGCCAGCGACGGGAAAAAATGAAATGAAAAAGATTGGAAGCGACCCTTCAAATTCACAAGGGCTTTTTGGTCATGTGAAAAAGTGCGAAAATAGCATTATTCAAACGGGTATAAGTAACCCAAGAATTTCTTGGGTATGAAAAACCCCAATTTTAATGAACAGTACCGGGCTTCATATCCTAGAACCCGAGCCGACCTGTATGAAAATATTTGCTACCAAATGGGGGGAAGCGGGCGTATAAATGAATTGTATCCCTAGGTAACACCCACTTACCCCCCTTTACACCCCTTACCAAACGAGCCCTTGAATAATTGAAATGTTTCATTTAATATGGACTTGGTACCAGTACGAGAAGGGTAATTCCAAACGCAACCCCCGTATTACTCAACAAAGCCCCTTTATTATTGTAATAATTTATTTATTTATACCCTCAATTTCCTTCTCTGCAACTTCCCTTTTTTGCTTTTCTTCGTTGTGAGGCCAACGGGGCACCGGCGGCTACATGATCTAAAATTATTATTGTGTGCATATAATTTTTTCGAGACATCATTACTTATTGTCGACTTTCCCACCACTATCTAACAAGTCTTAACCTCCTATATAATTGTTTCGAATTCAAAGGAATACCAGTACAATTCAAACTCGTGATATCGTTTATATCATTATAAATGTATGACATAGACGAGTAAGAAATCCAACAATAAAAACAAAATAGGCCACATAAGGGAATGATCATTTTTAGAAGAACTGAATATACATCTAAACAGAGAGACTTCAATTTCTCGAAAAATATAAAATAATAAATTTACTAAATTAGCAACTACAATTTGTGCATAAAACTAAATGGCCATTAAAAACTAATACTACTACTGTGCAACACCAGGGCTCGATACGCATAAAATAAACGGAGAGCAGCTTGCACTCTAACACAAATTCGGCAAAATCTTCTGTTAAGGGTATCCTTCCCTCAAAGCTGGGTATCCTTCCTTCAAAGCTGCGGAAGCGAGACACTTCCCGAAAGATAAAGCCGGACGTCTCAACGAAGGAGATCGGCGGCGGAAAGAGAGGCTGAGCGCAAGGAATTACGTCTCGTCGGCAGTGGAGGTTTAGAGAAAAGTGGGCTGAGCGCGGGAAGCGAGTCTCGAAGGCAGCAAAAAGATTAGGGTTGAGAGAGACAAAAGGCGTTGAGCCAAAATAATAATTCTTTTATTCATTCCATAATTCTTGTTCTCCTACAATAACCAATATTTATACTACTAAATATCTAGCAAAATATGGAAGAGATATACTCAACATAAATA
>JAOWBJ010121012.1:0-13482 GCA_028566335.1 Monarda citriodora | reverse complement strand
ATATCCTCTGGAGGTGCATCCACAGCCTTTCCATCTACTTTGTAGTCTTTGTTGATGTACGCAGTCCTCAAATCCGCTAGTGTTGTTTCTTCGTTTCTCCCAAATAGTCTTTCAAAAACAGAATTTTCTGGTACCTCGTGCTTGGCATATGGATCGAAACTTGCAGGACCAAACTTTAACCCGCTGACAAGTGCGTATTCTTTCCATCCAAAACGGCATACCACGTTGCCGAATTTGAAGAAATGCGCCATCTTGTCAAAGTTCGGCTTTGGAGTCACCTCATGGTTCATTACGTAATACACCATTTGTTGGCACCTCGTTAATAGAAACTGCATCCTCAAGAACTCTCCCATGCACGACTTGCTGAGTCCTTCTAGCATGGGACGTGGCAAACTCCTCGTCACGTTTCCAACATCAATTCCTGCAGTTTCATATCCTCCAAAGGATACCTTGACCCCAGCTAATTTTGCCTTTGGATTCCGCACTCGAATCCATTCAATCTGCAATAAACAAACAATTCTTATATCAATATCAGAAACAATTCACTACGTAACAATTCTTCTACGTAAGAGACAATTTTCCTATCTAACTTACCTACAATTCTTATTCAAGATGTCCATTTCTTATAGCAAAATAATAATAATTCTCATACATTAATACAATTATTGTAGCAAAACTGTGATTTCTAACAATTCTTATATCTATTATCTCCATCATAACATTTCTTATGCCTTTGCAGTCAATGCTTATACCAAAATATAATTCTACTCAATTCTTATATCAATTATCTCTATTATAACATTTCTTATGCCTTTACAGTCAATTCTTATACCAAAATGTAATTCTTATATAAAAACATAATTCAGATCAATTCCTACTCAATTTTATTATAATTCTTATATCAATTTTAACAATTCTTCTCGCAAAATTAGATTTCTTATACCAAAATGTAATTCTAACAATTTGTATATCAATTCCCATCAATTATATCAATTCTTATATAATATCTTGCTCAATTCATATATAATTCCGCACAATTTTATTATAATTCTTATATCAATCCTATCAATTCTTCTATCAAAATTATAATTCTTATACCAAATGGTTATTCTAACAATTCTTATATCAATTATCTCTATCATAATATTTCTTCTGCCTTTAGAAGCAATTCTTATGCTATATAAATCAATTCTTACACTGTTTAGTACATATAATTTCTTGCTCAATTCACATATAATTCCGATCAATCCTTACTCAATTTTTTTAGAATTCTTATATCAATCCTAACAATTCTTCTCGCAAAATTAGAATTCTTATACCAAACTTAACATTTCTAACATTTTGGGTAAAATGTCATTCACGGTATGAAAGACTTCACAGTCATTTCGTATACCTTCAGAGTCAATTCTTATGTAATGTAAATCAATTCCTATACCATTTTCGGGTTACTACCATTGATTTGACGTTTCAGTCAGAAGAAACCCTCCTCCATGGAAGGGTTTTTTCGAGTTCTTCGACTGAAAGCCAGAAACATTCAAAAACCAAAGCAATCAACAATAACCCCCAAATTTCTAAAATAAATACAGATTAAAGGTCTAATATTTTCAGATCTAAAATGCATTTCAACCCTAAGAATTTAACAAATTTTTTCGTACTACATCCTACACATGCAACACAATTTCAAACCAAATATCAACACGAAATACCTCTTCATCGATAAACGACATTCCGCTTGTAGTGTCGTCGTCTATTTCTTCGACCGGAGAAGGTTCAGAACGACCGGTTGCTTAGTCGATGTTCTCTTCGAAGCCGGCTGCTTCGAGGGTGATGCTTCCGTAGTCTTTCTCTTGGAGGACCTCGTCGACATTTCTATAGTTGTTCAGGTGAGGGGGGCGGAGACGGAGAGGTGAGGGAATGGGGAGGTAGACGGAGAGGTGAGGGAAATGGTGGAGGTGAGGGAATGGGGAGGAAGACGGACAGGTGAGGTGAGGGAAATATTTTCAGAATGGTGATGGAGAGGGAAAGGTGGGGAAATCAGCAGGTTTGGGGAAAATGGGGAGCAGTTTTTTTGGGCAGTGGGGGGTGGTTTCTAGATTGAAATGGGTGGGGTGGGTTCAAAGGGTATTATTGGATCAAAATACAAAATTTGGCTTCATTTTATTTTCTTACACTTATGGGTTATAATACCTCCGTCTCAAATGAGTAGCTCCGCTTTCCACTTTGGGATATCTCATCTATTAGCACTCTTTCCTAATATGGCAAAAAATACTTGGTTCTCATTAACTCTCTCTCCTCAGAATTAATTACAACCACACAATTTACTTTTCTTAATCTTTGCATCTATCTCATATGGTGCTACTCATATGAGATGGAGGTAGTATGCCCAGAGCCAAGGCCCAAAGAGAACCGGGCTCACACCAATATCGGAGTCCAGAAACATCCGATTGGATTCGGGTAGTCCGCGCTGCACAGCCTCTAAACCCGACTTTTTTTTAATTTATAAATGCATTTCCAGCCCTAACATTTTGCCATTAGTCGGGTTTCGAGTTTTTGCCTCCATTCCCGTATTCTCTAAACCCTAACCTCTCTCTATAAACCTCTCGTTGCATTTCTTCGCGCTATTCGCCAATGGAGTTTTGGGGTGAGTTTTTCTCGTATTCATCGGCTTCTTTTTTATTTTGTTCATCTTTATTCGCGACTGCGTTTGTACATTTTCGTTTCATTAGTCCACTTTCCCTTTTTTGTTTGTCCTACTATTAGTCCATTTTCCTTTTTTGTCTCTCACAATTAATATTATTTTAAAATTCTCTCCCTGCTTTATTAGTTTCTGTGCAAAAAGCAAAACGAACTAATGGGACGGGACGGAGGGAGTAACAGGTTTTGTAAATGCGATTATATTAGTATATCTCAACGTCCGTAACTCATCTTGTTTTCTATACTACTACCGGTAGTATCATTTTAAATATTATCTCGTTTTATTATACTTTTTTTTACTTTATTTTTATTCATCTCAATTTCTTATATTGATGTGCATGAATTGAAATGAAGAAATAAAAGAAAACGTGTAAAGTGTATTTTACGACTTTGTTAAAGTAGTTAGGGAGCTGTTAGTTTTCACGTCAGCAAAAGTAGTTAGCTAGTCTAGTATTTAATAGTTGTTTTCCTCATCTTGTACACTGCGTTTTTCATATGAATGAATACAGAATTTCCATAACTGTTCTTCTCTCAATCTTCTCTCGTTGCTGTTAAGATGGTATCTAGAGCCTTCGATCAAGTCTTCCGCAAGAGTGGTTGTTGAGGTTGAACGATCGTCTCCGTTTTTTGTTTCTTCTCGTGTTTCAAGTTTTTTTTTCTCCATCGCTGTTCGTGTTGTTGCGATGGATTCAACAGCTTCGAATTCCAGAACTGTAAACCTTCCTCATTTTCATCCAATTCATCTGAAATTGGATCGTTCAAACTATGCTTTTTGGCGTGCACTTGTTCATTCCGCAATACGCGCACATGCGTTCGACGATTTAATCTCGTCCTCAACTGTTGCACCTTCGCCTCTTCTTCCATCTGCATCTGGACTTGATGCAGAGCCAAATCCGGAGTTCATAAACTGGTTGCGGAGAGACCAGTATTTGTACAGCTGGATGCTGTCATCTATTGGAGAATCCATGCTAGGGCATGTGATCCGGTGTCGATCTTCACGTGAGATATGGCGGACACTTGAAGGAGTTTTTCACTCTCAATCAAAATCGCAGGTTGCACAATACCATGTGCAGCTACAGACTACGAAGAAAGGAGCATTGTCCGTTGAGGACTATTTCATGAAGATGAGAGGAATCGCGGATCAGTTAGCCGCGATTGGTAAGCCGTTGGACGATGACGAGCTTATCATGTATATCATGGCAGGTTTTGCAAGAGATACAGCTTGCATTTCAAGCCTACGAAGTGAGACTTCTACAACAGAATGCTGCTATTTTCGATCATTCTGCACATGTGGCTTATAGGAGGGGATCACCACAGTTTGGAAGAGGTGTTCCGTTTGGAAATGGTGGCCGTGGTTCTGGACCTCAGTATGGCAGAGGCTATGGACGTGGATCTGGACCAAATTTTAGCAAAACCTTGGTATGTCAGTTGTGTGGAAGGTCAGGTCACGTAGCTCTCAAGTGCTTCAAGAGGTTTGATGTTAACTTCCTTGGGGCTGACTCACTAGGTGGTACTTCTCAAGGTCATGTTCCACATGCTTATCTCTCTGAAGCAAGTGGTAATGGTGGTATGGATGGGTCTGCTCCTCACAGTTTCACTGATGGTGAGGGAAACTGGTACATAGACAGTGGTGCCTCAACACATATCACACATGATATGTCCAACTTATGCATTGGATCTGAGTATCAAGGTTCTGAAGGGTTGACAGTTGGAGATGGTAATTCTCTTTCCATATCTTCTGTAGGATCTAATGTTCTTCATATACCTTCTCAACATGCTCACTCTTCTTCATCCTCCTTATTGCTCAATAACATCTTGTTTGTTCCTCAGATAACAAAAAACCTTCTCAGTATTTCACAATTTACAAAGGATAACAACGTTATCATTGAATTTAACTCCTCTTCTTGTTTTGTCAAGGACAAAACAACACTCAAAATACTCTTGGAGGGGAGTCTAGCTAATGGTCTTTACATGATGGACTTAAGCCAATTCTTGCCTACTTCAAAAACTCAACAAGCTACTAGTGGGAAGTCTTCTGCCACATCTGTCTTCAACAGTGCCTTTACTTGTAATTCAGCTAGTCCTATTCCTAGTAAAAATAAATGTAACACGTTTTCCACCTCTAGATCAGATGCAATAGCTTTTGACTCTTTGAAATGTAATACATACGATATACATTCAAATGTATCTGATCAAGTGTTACAATCAAAGCATTTTGCTGATTTGTGCAGTATAAGTACTAACACTCTTCATCAAATGTGTGGACATCCAAGCTCAAATATCTTGTCCAAAATTTGTGAAACTCTGAAAATTCCTTTTAAATCCTCAACTCTCTCCTTCTGTGAAGCTTGTAGTGTGGGAAAGCTTCATCAGAAATCCCATTCATCTGTTCCTACTCATACAAAGAAATGTTTTGAGCTTGTTCACTCGGATCTTTGGGGTCCTTGTTCTACCATTTCTAGAGGGGGTTTCAAATACTATATAAGCTTTATAGATGATTTCTCTCATTATACTTGGATATTTCCATTACAAGCCAAATCTGATGCTTTGGGGGTTGTGAAAAATTTCCTTGCAAAAATCCAAAATCAGTTCAAAACCTCTGTTGTTTCATTTCAGTCAGATTGGGGTGGTGAGTTTAGAGTTTTGGAACCTTATCTTACCTCTTTGGGTGTTCATTTTCAACACCCCTGTCCTTATGTGCACCAACAGAATGGGAAGATAGAGAGAAAACATCAGCATATTATAGATATTGGTTTAACTCTGTTGGCACAAGCTTCTATGTCTCTTGAGTACTGGTGGGAGGCAGTACACACTGCTGTTTTCTTGATTAATAGGTTACCAACACCAGTCTTGAATATGAAAACCCCTTATTTCACTTTATACTCCAAAGTTCCAGATTATAGGCTCCTAAAACCTTTTGGGTGTGCATTTTTTCCTTATCTTAAGCCATATAACTCTCATAAATTTCATTTTCGATCATCAAAGTGTTTGTTTCTTGGGTATAGTGATTTTCATAGGGGTTATAAGTGCTTAAGTCCTGAGGGTAGAGTTTATATTGCTGATACAGTAAATTTCAATGTTGAAGAATTTCCTTTTCCACAGCTTTTCTTAAAGCAATCACAAGAGAAGTCACATTCTGTACCTATCTCTTACTCACTTTTTCCACCTCCAGGATTTCCTGTTAATCCAGTGGGTACTCCTATTAACCCAACTTCTGGTCAAGGTCAGAATCCTTCTCAATCTGTGTCTTCTACTCCTATATCTTCTAGCTCACTCACTCCTTCCGGTTTTAGCTCACCCACTCCCATACTTCCTAGCTCACCTACTCTCATACCTCCTAGATCACCTACAAATAGTCCTACTTATACACCTACTCCTTCTTCTGATGACACTGCAGTGTCTTCTTCCTCTTCTTTTCCTTCTGAGAATTCACCATCTCCTCCTTCTACACATCATATGGTGACTAGATCCAAGAATGGGATCTATAAACCTAAGGTTTTTCTGGCTAGTGCACTTCCTGTTGAGCCAAAAACTTATATTGAGGCATTGAAAGACCCTGGTTGGTATGCAGCTATGGAAGCCGAGTATAAGGCTTTAGTTGACAACAAGACTTGGACACTTGTTCCTTATAGTCCAGACATGAAGATTATAAGCAACAAGTGGGTGTTTAAGGTGAAGACACTCATGGATGGTGCTTTGGATAAGCTAAAGGCCAGAGTGGTTGCTCGGGGCTTTGAGCAATTTGCGGGAGTCGATTTCTTAGAGACATTTAGCCCAGTGGTAAAGTCTTCCACAATCAGGTTGGTGTTTACATTAGCAGCTACTAGAGGGTGGTCTATACAGCAGATTGACATAGCTAATGCTTTTCTCAATGGTGACCTTGAAGATGTTATATACATGAGTCAACCTAGTGGCTTTGAGGATAAAGAAAAACCCACACATGTATGTAAGTTGCAGAAGTCCCTATATGGACTTAAACAAGCCCCTAGAGCTTGGTATACCAGACTTAAGGCCTGTCTACTTGAGCTTGGTTTTGAGAGATCCACCTCTGATTTCTCACTATTTCATCGAACTAAGGATGGTAAACTTCTTGTTATCTTGGTATATGTTGATGACATTCTTCTTACAGGAGATTCAAGAAGTGAGGTGTTGGAAGTTATTGAGTTACTACAGGCTCAGTTCAGACTCAAGACTTTTGGTGAGGTAAGGTATTTTCTTGGGGTCGAAGTAGAGAAACTGGCTACTGGAGAAGGGTATCTTTTGCAACAAACAAAGTATATATAGGAGCTGTTGCAGAAAACTAATATGGAGGGGTGTAATCCAGTTACAACACCTATGATCTCAAGCTCCAAATTGTCCAAGCATGGTGGAAAGGTGTTTGAAGATCCAAGTTTGTACAGGAGTGTAGTTGGGTCTCTCCAGTACCTCACCCTAACCAGACCTGATATTGCATTCTGTGTGAATAAGTTGTCACAATTTCTTCAAGGGCCAAGTTCAATACATTGGGATGCATGTAAGAGAGTATTGAAGTATCTAAAAGGAACTATGAATCTGGGGTTGAAGTTTGGAGTTGCAAGCAAGTTTGCCTTGGAGGGGTTTGCAGATTCAGATTATGCAGGTAGCATAGATGATATGAGATCAACTGGAGGCCACTGCATATTTCTTGGGGGGAATCTTGTAGTATGGAATGCTAAGAAGCAAGAAATAATTTCCAGAAGTACTACAGAGGCTGAATATCGAAGTCTAGCAAATTTGGCATGTGATGTCATATGGCTACAGTCTGTTTGCAAGGAGTTGGGAGTAAAACTTGATGAGGCACCCCCACGATTGTGGTGTGACAATGCTGGGGCTATTGCCTTGGCTGCAAACCCAGTGTTTCACTCAAGAACCAAGCATATTGAGGTGGATATCCACTTCATTAGAGAGAAAGTAATGGCAAAAGTTGTTGAGGTTGGGTTTGTGCCCTCTGTGGATCAGATAGCGGATGTTTTTACCAAGCCCCTTGCTGAGTACAGATATTTGCTGCTACGGAGGAAGTTGTGTTTGATAGATGATGAAGGTTCTGGGGCAGAAAAGGACAGAGTTGGTGATGAAGATGAGAGAGTGAAAGATGGCAGGGAAAGTATTGATGTGCGTGAAATGAAGAAATAAAGAAAGCGTGTAAACTGTATTTTACGACTTTGTTAGAGTAGTTAGGGAGCTGTTAGTTTGTTAGTTTGTTAAGCTCCACGTCAGCAAAAGTAGTTAGCTAGTCTAGTATTTAATAGCTGTTTTCCTCATCTTGTACACTGCGTTTTTCATATGAATGAATACAGATTTTCCATAACTGTTCTTCTCTCAATATTCTCTAGTTGTTGTTAAGATGGTATCTAGAGCCTTCGATCAAGTCTTCCGCAAGAGTGGTTGTTGAGGTTGATCGATCGTCTCCGTTTTCTGTTTCCTCTCGTGTTTTCAGTTTTTTTTTCTCCATCGTTGTTCGTGTTGTTGCGATGGATTCATCAGCTTCGAATTCCAGAACTGTAAACCTTCCTCATTTCCATCCAATTCATCTGAAATTGGATCGTTCAAACTATGCTTTTTGGCGTGCACTTGTGCATTCCGCAGTACGCGCACATGCGTTCGACGATTTAATCTCATCCTCAACAGTTGCACCTTCGCCTCTTCTTCCATCTGCATCTGGACTTGATGCAGAGCCAAATCTGGAGTTCATAAACTGGTTGCGGAGAGACCAGTATTTGTACAGCTGGATGCTGTCATCCATTGGAGAATCCATGCTAGGGCATGTGATCCGGTGTCGATCTTCACGTGAGATATGGCGGACACTTGAAGGAGTTTTTCACTCTCAATCAAAATCGCAGGTTGCACAATACCATGTGCAGCTACAGACTACGAAGAAAGGAGCATTGTCCGTTGAGGACTATTTCATGAAGATGAGAGGAATCGCGGATCAGTTAGCCGCGATTGGTAAGCCGTTGGACGATGACGAGCTTATCATGTATATCATGGCAGGTTTTGCAAGAGATACAGCTTGCATTTCAAGCCTACGAAGTGAGACTTCTACAACAGAATGCTGCTATTTTCGATCATTCTGCACATGTGG
Organism: Monarda citriodora; assembly: GCA_028566335.1. Lineage (NCBI taxonomy): Eukaryota > Viridiplantae > Streptophyta > Magnoliopsida > Lamiales > Lamiaceae > Monarda > Monarda citriodora. Next base: position 4,688 of record JAOWBJ010121012.1, on the reverse strand, counting down.
CTTATAGGAGGGGATCACCACAGTTTGGAAGAGGTGTTCCGTTTGGAAATGGTGGCCGTGGTTCTGGACCTCAGTATGGCAGAGGCTATGGACGTGGATCTGGACCAAATTTTAGCAAAACCTTGGTATGTCAGTTGTGTGGAAGGTCAGGTCACGTAGCTCTCAAGTGCTTCAAGAGGTTTGATGTTAACTTCCTTGGGGCTGACTCACTAGGTGGTACTTCTCAAGGTCATGTTCCACATGCTTATCTCTCTGAAGCAAGTGGTAATGGTGGTATGGATGGGTCTGCTCCTCACAGTTTCACTGATGGTGAGGGAAACTGGTACATAGACAGTGGTGCCTCAACACATATCACACATGATATGTCCAACTTATGCATTGGATCTGAGTATCAAGGTTCTGAAGGGTTGACAGTTGGAGATGGTAATTCTCTTTCCATATCTTCTGTAGGATCTAATGTTCTTCATATACCTTCTCAACATGCTCACTCTTCTTCATCCTCCTTATTGCTCAATAACATCTTGTTTGTTCCTCAGATAACAAAAAACCTTCTCAGTATTTCACAATTTACAAAGGATAACAACGTTATCATTGAATTTAACTCCTCTTCTTGTTTTGTCAAGGACAAAACAACACTCAAAATACTCTTGGAGGGGAGTCTAGCTAATGGTCTTTACATGATGGACTTAAGCCAATTCTTGCCTACTTCAAAAACTCAACAAGCTACTAGTGGGAAGTCTTCTGCCACATCTGTCTTCAACAGTGCCTTTACTTGTAATTCAGCTAGTCCTATTCCTAGTAAAAATAAATGTAACACGTTTTCCACCTCTAGATCAGATGCAATAGCTTTTGACTCTTTGAAATGTAATACATACGATATACATTCAAATGTATCTGATCAAGTGTTACAATCAAAGCATTTTGCTGATTTGTGCAGTATAAGTACTAACACTCTTCATCAAATGTGTGGACATCCAAGCTCAAATATCTTGTCCAAAATTTGTGAAACTCTGAAAATTCCTTTTAAATCCTCAACTCTCTCCTTCTGTGAAGCTTGTAGTGTGGGAAAGCTTCATCAGAAATCCCATTCATCTGTTCCTACTCATACAAAGAAATGTTTTGAGCTTGTTCACTCGGATCTTTGGGGTCCTTGTTCTACCATTTCTAGAGGGGGTTTCAAATACTATATAAGCTTTATAGATGATTTCTCTCATTATACTTGGATATTTCCATTACAAGCCAAATCTGATGCTTTGGGGGTTGTGAAAAATTTCCTTGCAAAAATCCAAAATCAGTTCAAAACCTCTGTTGTTTCATTTCAGTCAGATTGGGGTGGTGAGTTTAGAGTTTTGGAACCTTATCTTACCTCTTTGGGTGTTCATTTTCAACACCCCTGTCCTTATGTGCACCAACAGAATGGGAAGATAGAGAGAAAACATCAGCATATTATAGATATTGGTTTAACTCTGTTGGCACAAGCTTCTATGTCTCTTGAGTACTGGTGGGAGGCAGTACACACTGCTGTTTTCTTGATTAATAGGTTACCAACACCAGTCTTGAATATGAAAACCCCTTATTTCACTTTATACTCCAAAGTTCCAGATTATAGGCTCCTAAAACCTTTTGGGTGTGCATTTTTTCCTTATCTTAAGCCATATAACTCTCATAAATTTCATTTTCGATCATCAAAGTGTTTGTTTCTTGGGTATAGTGATTTTCATAGGGGTTATAAGTGCTTAAGTCCTGAGGGTAGAGTTTATATTGCTGATACAGTAAATTTCAATGTTGAAGAATTTCCTTTTCCACAGCTTTTCTTAAAGCAATCACAAGAGAAGTCACATTCTGTACCTATCTCTTACTCACTTTTTCCACCTCCAGGATTTCCTGTTAATCCAGTGGGTACTCCTATTAACCCAACTTCTGGTCAAGGTCAGAATCCTTCTCAATCTGTGTCTTCTACTCCTATATCTTCTAGCTCACTCACTCCTTCCGGTTTTAGCTCACCCACTCCCATACTTCCTAGCTCACCTACTCTCATACCTCCTAGATCACCTACAAATAGTCCTACTTATACACCTACTCCTTCTTCTGATGACACTGCAGTGTCTTCTTCCTCTTCTTTTCCTTCTGAGAATTCACCATCTCCTCCTTCTACACATCATATGGTGACTAGATCCAAGAATGGGATCTATAAACCTAAGGTTTTTCTGGCTAGTGCACTTCCTGTTGAGCCAAAAACTTATATTGAGGCATTGAAAGACCCTGGTTGGTATGCAGCTATGGAAGCCGAGTATAAGGCTTTAGTTGACAACAAGACTTGGACACTTGTTCCATATGATCCTATGATGAAGATTATTAGCAATAAGTGGGTTTTTCGAGTGAAAACTTTTCCTAATGGATCTCTTGATAAGTTGAAGGCCAGACTTGTAGCTCGGGGGCTTGAGCAATTTGCTGGAATTGATTTCATGGAGACATTTAGCCTAGTGATAAAAGCTTCCACTATTAGACTTGTTTTTGCTCTAGCTGCTGTCAAGAAATGGTCTATACAACAGATAGACATTTCTAATGCATTTCTAAATGGAGTTCTTGAAGACACAATCTACATGGCTCAACCCAATGATTTTGTTGATTCACAGAGACCTACACATGTGTGTAAGCTTCAAAAGTCACTTTATGGGTTAAAACAGGCTCCAAGGGCTTGGTATACAAAATTAAAAAATTGCTTGCTGAGTCTATGTTTTCAGAGATCAGTTTCTGACTCATCTTTGTTTCACAGAACTTCAAATGGAAAGTTAGTGTTGGTGTTAGTATATATAGATGACATATTACTAACTGGAGATTCAGGGGATGAAGTTCTAGAAGTTATTCGGATGCTACAATCTCACTTCAAGCTAAAGACTTTTGGGGAGGTAGCATAGTTCTTGGGTATAGAAGTTCAAAATAGTGGCCCTGAATTTGTGCTGTGTCAGAAGAGATATATTACTGATTTGCTAAAGAAAACAAATATGTGGGATTGCAATCCTACTTCAACTCCCATGGTTGTTACACCTAAGTTGTCTAAGGAAGGAGCGACAGCTTTCACTGATCCATCTCTCTACCGAAGTGTCATTGGAACACTTCAATATGTAACATTGACAAGGCCGGACATTGCTTTCAGTGTTAATAAATTGTCTCAATTTCTACAAAATCTAGGTAAGAAGCACTGGGATGCTTGCAAAAGGCTTCTTAGATATCTCAAGGGTACAATTAGCTATGGTCTACAGTTTGTCTCAGACTCTGTTTTGGAGGTTGAAGGATTTTCTGACGCTAACTATGCGGGAAGTCTTGATGACTTGAGGTCTACCGGGGGTCACTGTGTGTTTCTTGGAAAGAACTTGGTGGTATGGAATGCAAGAAAGCAGGAGGTGGTCTCCAGAAGTAGTACTGAGTCCGAATACAGGTTTTTGGCGAATCTTACGTGTGATGTTTTGTGGTTGCAAGCGTTATGCAAAGAAATTGGTGTAGTCTTGAATTCTTACTCCCCTCGGCTATGGTGTGACAACTCTGGAGCAATTGCCTTAGCTGCGAATTCAGTATTCCATGCAAGGACCAAGTACATAGAAGTGGACATACATTTCATTCGGGAGAAGGTTCAAGCGAAGCAAGTTGAAGTAGGTTATGTGCCTTCATTGGATCAAGTGGCTGACATCTTCACGAAACCTTTAGCTGAAAAAAGGTTTCAATGGTTGCGAGATAAGTTGTGTTTAGCAGAAGTGAGGTCGGACATGGAGAAGGCTGGGAAAGTATTAGAAGATGAAGAAATGCATGAAGCCATGCACGAAGAAGCAGAAGAACAAACTGGAAAAGAAAGACTTGAAGAAAAGCGTGCTTTGCAGAGTTACGATTTTATTAGTTAAAGGCTGTTACGGTAGTTATTAAGTAGCCAATAGGAATCTGCTTAGCTGGCAAGGTTGTTGAAGGTGGTTAGGAAGCTCACTATTTATATTTCATGTACTGCAGTTTTGATACTTGAGTTGAATCTATGAAATCAGATTTCATTATCTCTTTCGTATTCGTTCTTATGCTTTCTTACTGGTTTACTTTACGTTTTGAGATGGTATCCAGAGCATAGGTGATCTCTTGGGTTTTTTTCTGTTCGTTCTTGTGGGTGTGATTGGTGTTTCGTTCAAGTTTTCCAGTTTTTCGTGAGGTTTTTCTGGTTTTTCTGAGGTGAGTTTGGTTGTTCGTGGTTTTCTCTTGGCGGTTACTGTTTTTTTTGTTGCTTTGGGTTCATGGAATCGAGTCAATCTTCTTCATCGCGAGGTCCTGTTCTATCTCAATTTCATCAGATCCAATTAAAATTGGATCGCTCCAACTATGCTTTTTGGAGACCTCTGGTATTTTCTGCAATCAGAGGTCATGGGTTTGATGATCTGATTTCATCTTCTTCGGTGACACCATCACCGCTTCTTCCTTCGGGTTCGTCTGGAGAAATGGCAGCGAATCCTGAGTTTGTTTCTTGGATTCGAAGGGATCAATATTTGTTTAGCTGGATTTTGTCATCTGTGGGGGAGTCTATGCTTGGTTATGTGGTGAGGTGCAAGACATCTAGGGAGATTTGGGAAACACTAGAGTCAGTTTTTTCGGTCAAGGTCTAGATCACAAATTGCACAGTACTGTGTGCAACTTCAAACTACTAAGAAGGGTGT
>JAOWBJ010120906.1:0-13482 GCA_028566335.1 Monarda citriodora | reverse complement strand
TATGCCATAGTTTCACCTCCAAGGTTGAAAATCACAACACTCTTTTCTTCCAAATCCATGACATTCATTTTCTCTGTGTTCGAAGCAACCTCCACCTCATAAAGATTTGAATCAAATTCGAAAAGTGGATCCACGATTTCAATTTTCACAACTTCAACATCTTCATTTGAAACTTCCATATCAAATCTACTAAAAATCACCTCACAAAATTGTTTCCAACTCATTACAAAAATCTCATCAGTTAGTAGCTCCGAAACCCATGAGAAAGCTTTTCTCTCAAAATTCCAAATAGCTAAATCAATCCTTTTAATATCAGAGATATAAGGTTGAGTTTGAAGATAATTTTCACATTTCATAGTCCAAATTCTAGGGTTAGAACCATCAAAACTAGAAAAATCATCATAAACATCATGTCCCCTAGGTGTTTGAGAAAAATCCTCAACCAAAAACTCATGTCCAAATCTAAATTTTGAAACCAAAGTCCGATCCATACCTCCGATGTCGGCATCGAGCAGATCTGTCATCGAAGAAATACCACTGGATGATACCAATTATAGTGAACCCATGTCTATTTTTGGTATTTTCTATAAATATGAAAGGTGTGCTGCGTATGGTTATGGTGGTTGGAGATCAATGGAGAAATTATATGTGAGATGATGAACATCAATGCAGTAAATAAGAAGAGGCAATACAGATACAGTAGCAAGAAGGAATTAGAGAGGAACGAGGGAAAGGCAGAATAGATAATTCATTTCTTACTTTCTTCCAATACATTACTTCCCCTTATATATAACTAGGACAATGCCTTGGACTAAAAGAAAACTATAAAGTGCTAATCAAAAACGTGTTTATAAAGACTAACAAATAACAATTTAAAACCAACTTCATCATCGCCCACTTCGGTCACGCTTATCACTTCGGCATCGGCATTTCCCACTTAGACCTCGGCACTGCTACCTCAGCCTCCTCAACTATCACTTCAACTACGCCAACTTCCACTTCGTCGGATGACTCTACTGTCCTTCTGTCATGGGTCATGACAAAAACTCATATTCGACAGCGGTCAAAAACCGCTGCCGAAAAGTTAATAAAGCAAACAGGCCCAATGAAAATGAACGAAGGGAGTAATTTCCAACATAAATCGGTAAACAGATTTATATGAATGATACACCCTACAAAAAAATATATGTGAATTAGAAAAAATATATTGAATTTTAGAGAGGTATTCGATGTCCAAAATTATTGCCGGAAAAGTGACAATTCCGGTTATATGCTTTGCCGGAGTTGTCACTTTTCCGACAATATTTTCCGACTCTTGCTTTTATTAAAGAAAACATAAATATATTGTAAACTACCTTTTTTATTTTAAATTTTCCGTATTTTAGCTTAAAACTCATTTTGATTTTTTATATTTTGGCTTGCTTTTATTTTTTTCGATGCAACACAAATACACTCACCAAGCACGCACATGAGATGACTCGTACAACCGATTTATCAGTCAGAGAGAAGGCATTTTGTCTGTCTCATTATTTCATTTGATGCATATAAAATTCAACTCATATGGTAAATTTCATTATATGTATAATGTTTGCATTCCCAACAGGGATGCTAAAAGAATGGTGCACACTTGAAAACAATAGGCTATACCCTCAGAGAATTCTTTCTCACCCTTTATTGTATGCGTGTGCATGTGCGCGCGCGTGTGACAGAGAGAGACAGGATGGTGAATGCAGGCAGGCCAACACATATAATGATGTAGCCCAAACCAACAAAGGAAAAAAGGGCTAAAAAATCAGCAAAAGCAATAGTAAGAGATATCAAAGCACAACTGTCCATTTCAACCAGCCGTGGCCTTTCCCGGTTTGAATTTCGAGATGTCAACGAGGTCTCCGAAGAGCTTGTCCTCTGCTTTCATCGGCCTTCCAGAGGGCACGTACTGCGGTGCTGATACGGGGTAAGAAGAATCTCCCAAAGACAAGCCCGAGAAGTCTTGCCTAAGATACTGGGCGTTTTGCATTGGCTCGGGGGCATAACCGTAATTGTAACCGTAGCCAGCCATCTGGTCACCGTGCATCTGCAGAGGATATGTGTATGCCACCTGGCCCCCCGTTTGCATTGGATGATGATAAGCTGGAACGTAGGACACGCTAGGTGATGGCTGGAAATCTGCTTGTGTGATTTGCAGTTCTTGAGGTTGGCTAATAGCTGACATGCTGTTGTCCAATTGGGCTTCCCAAGGGGGAGGAGGAAGAGCACTGCCACTTTCTGAACCTACCGATACGAATATATGAACTCATATGTCAAAAAAAAAATGAAAAAGATGTGGACAGAAACAAATAGAGAAGATAATTGTACACTTTTTCTACAATCATACTATGAAGCACGGAGACGAAAACGAAGTACGGGGACGATACAATACGAGAACGTGAATACGCATTTTTCCAAAAATGAAGAATACGATACGTCAAAAATACGTTTTGTATTTTTTATTTAAGATATATTTATTTATATATAATATTCATAATTCATGAATAAAATAAGCAAATATTATATAATTCATATTAAACTTATGCAAATATGAAATAAAACATTGTCTTAAAACTTTTCGTAAGATCAGATACAATTTCTTAATAATATTTAGTTAGCCTATTTTTTTGGAATTATTTTTGGACCACCTTTCTATTAATTATGTTCCGTTTAAATAAAATATATGACCCAAGTCTTCAATTAAAAAGGCCCGAAAAATAAAAGATTTTGGCCCAAAAAATTCGGCCCACTTAAATCCTCTCCGCACTTTATTTCCAATTCAAATTTCCTTAGCTTCTAGAAGAAGCTAAAGAAATAACAAAAAAAGAAAAGAAAAGGACAAAATCAATGAAAAGCTGTCGGTCATCCCCTACCCTCCCCTTCTCACATCTCGACCCTCGCACCAATCTCCCTCCGCTCGTCCCCTCCCCCTTCTTCTCCGGCCACCTCCAGCTACCGCTCGCCCACCTCCAGCCACGTAATTAACTACCTGGTGACGTCCTCACCGGCGTATTTTTTCGGTCAACGTCCCCAGGGACGTCCCCCTGCGTATTGCGTCGTCCCCGTCCCCAACACGTCCCCGGAACGGAAACGCCAAGCTGGGAGGCGTCCCCGTGCTTCATAGATGCAACACTTTCTATTATTGGTAAAAACCGGGGTTATTTTGGACATTTCACATATGTGTAACTTTCTATTTATAGGGGTGGATAATTATTATATAGTAGTATAGATTAGGGGTGGATCGGTACGACATATTGAAAATTTTCCTCGTTACCGATACCATACTGAAAATCTTCGGTATGCAATTTTTCATACCGTTACCGTACCGGATAGAACGGTATACCGAAAATTCGGTATGAAATAAAATCATACCAATGCCGTACCGAAATTCGGCATTCAGTATGTCGGTATTACAAATAAATGAATATTATACCCGAATTTTTTTTTATTTTTTTCCATATAATATTAAATATTCGATTCAAAATGGTTTGCATTTGAGGTTATTCGATTTGAGTCATTAGACTATAACACTAATTAATGATTTGAGTTTGAAGCTAAGGAATATGCAAACATTTAAGAACTTTTAGAGTATTTAAGAAATCAAATATTAATTGGGCTTGATAAATTATATATTATACTAATATAATTTGTCTAAATAATTATGTATATATAATTAAAGATTTATGAATACTTATGAATATCAAATCGATATCACAACTTTTATTTATATTTAATAATTCATAGAATAATATAAAAATATTTATTTTAAATTTCGAATAGTAAAATATCAAATAATTAAATATTTATGAAAATTCTATTTATATTTAAAATTTAGTCAAATATTATTATGAAAATTCTATTTATATTTAAAATAGAGTCAAATAGTATAACGTAATATAAAAACAATAGACAATTAAAAAAAAATATGTATTTTTTTGATATTTTTCGATATATATCTTAAATTGGTACATACCGAACATTCAGTATTTTAGTATAATTGGTATATAACGAAAATTCGGTATATACCAAATGTTCGGTATATACCGATTTTTTTCGGTATACCGAATCTTCGGTATTACGGTATATAGCGGTATTTTAAAACTTATATTGTTGTTGTACCAAAAAGCTTTGGTACGGTATTATACATTACCGAAAAATTCGGTATACCACTAATTACGGTATTTTCAATATTTTTCGGTACGGTATGCTCGGTATACCGCCATTTCGGTAAAATTGTCCACCCCTACTTCACACAAGAAAATGAACGAAATATACGTATTTGATTGATCGTGTTTTTGTTGGATCTTTTGTTATGATGAAGAAAGTAAAAAAATTAAGGGAGAACGCAAGGGATTTACGGGGTTCGATCCGTGTGGAAAAGGTCTACGTCCACGGGGAAAGAGGGAAGGCGTTTATTGCTCTAGTGTATGAGAGTTTGAGAGATTGTGTGTCCTCTCTTCTATTCTAGCCTTTATTTATAAGCTTACAAGTAGAATCATTCTCTAATACAAAGTCCAAGCCCAAATCGGATAACCTTGGGGCTTTATCTAAATCTTGTCTACTATAGATGTCTGAATTCCTATCTCTCTATAATATGTTTCGAAATAGGCTTGGAGCAGGAGTCCTTCTTGTATTGGAGTCGAGCTGTTACTGGGCCGAGCTGTTCTTCAAGTGGGCCTTATGTTGGGGCCGAATTGCGTTGGGCCGAGCTATTCTCGTGGTCCATCTTTGTTGGGCCTCTCGCTATGGCCTAGCTGTTAGGCCATGTACTATCACATCCCCAAAAGAGAGGTAGGAATGCGGATATGATGTGCAGTAGGATAGAGGAGTCGGGTGAATGTTGTTGCAAACTGATTGCCCTCGTCGATAAATCACACCTCGCTGAAAAGAGGTGAGCTGGCGAACTGAGGGCCCTTGTCGAGATGGACGAAGTCAATAAATCACACCTCGCTGAATAGAGGTGAGCTGGCGAACAAATTGCTCTCGTCGAGATGGACGAACTCAATAAATCACACCTCGCGGAAAAGAGGTGAGCTTGCTAACTGATTGCCCTCGTCGAGATGGACGAAGTCAATAAATCACACCTCACTGAAAAGAGGTCAGCTGGCGAACTGATTGCCCTCGTCGAGATGGACGAAGTCAATAAATCACACATCACTGAAAAGAGGTGAGTTGGCGAACTAATTGCCCTCGTCGAGATGGACGAAGTCAATAAATCACACCCGCGGAAAAGATATGAGCTTGTGAACTGATTACCCTCGTCGAGATGGACGAAGTCAATAAATCACATCCCGCTAAAAGAGGTGAGCTTGCGAACCGATTGCCCTCGTAGAGGTGGAAGAAGTCAATAAATCACACCCCGCTGAAAAATGTGAGATGATAAGCGAGCTGCAAACTGTCGTGTAGCGAGCTGAATCTGAACGGTCGCCGAGCTGAAGCACTGGCAGTGTTAGTTACTTTAATTAATGCACCTATTGGACTCCCGATGTTGGCGGCCTAATAGGATTGTGGGATTTGAACCAACATCGAAAATAAAGCTTATAGGGCACACTTTCGGAAATCATTCCACATTTTCAAACGCAAAAAAATCTTAAATTCTTTGCATTCTGTTCCCGTTGTCGCTGCAACTTCCGATCAATACTCGCCGTCGACAATCGCGAAATCATCGAAGTTATGGAATCTTCTTCTTCTTCAAAGGCAGTCTCGGGTATGGTAGAATTTCCAATCCTTCCTCGTAATGTTCCCGATGCCGTAGAGATATAGAAAGTAGGTCAGGATAAGTCTACACCGTCGTTTGTAGTATACTCCGGTGCCGTCGGGCAGAGGGTAAATAACTATGCCTCCTCCGTTTCTTTGTCGTCTGTTAGGGAACTTCTTTCTCTTTTTCCTCTGCCTGAAAAAACAGAGTACATTTTTCCGGGCCCATTGGACCGGGTGTGTACTCCGCCAGTAGGGTACATCACTGTTTATGAGGACGCGCTTCGTAGTGGCCTCCGATTTCCCCTCAATTCTGCGTACCGTGCTCTGTTAGAGACGCATCAACTGCCACTAGGGGTGTTGACCCCGAACTCCTTTGTTCTTCTTTCCTTTCTGGAGTCTAAGGCTGGGGAGCCTATGACTTGGGATATGATTTTCATTTTTTTTTACTTTTAAAATCTCCTCGAGGCTGGTACTATGCCTTGCCGCGGACTGATTTTATAATTAACCTTCCGAATGAGGTCCAAGGCTGGCACTCGAAGTATTTTTTTTGTTTGAGCTGCCGATGTAGGAGTACCGGAGTTCACCTGGCGAATTGATACTTTAGATAAGATAAAACCCTCGAAGAGGTACCTCGCCCTTAAGGAGAGGTTGGTGAACGAGTACGGAGCGAAGTCCGACCCTCGTGATCCATCTGCCGAGGCGGAGACGATGAAGGGTAAGGATCTCCTCTTCGATGTCATTGTTTTCCCTTTAAGTCTTTTTCCTTCTTCTCCGAACTAACTTGAATTGTTCTCTGTTTGCATTGAGTCTCGAGAAAGTGCTGGTGAAGAAGAAGACCAAAAGGTCTGACGGAGCCGAGCCGATGATGTCCGCTTCTAGTTCGGAGCGGACTATCAATGAAATGTTGTCCCCGCAGATTGCGGACAACTTTCCTTCTCAACAGCCCTTCAATAGGATAAGGAGGGGGTTGAAGGACTTGGTGGAATCCCCCACTCTCACCGAGGGGACAGTCCATCTGACGTCAGATCAGATCGCCCCACCGGCTCTCTCAGGAGTTGAGGTAAATGCCTCATTTTAGTGTAAGATATTGCCCCTTTGTATGGCTTGTACTAACTGAGCTTGTGTGACCTGTGCAGAGGGCCAAAGAAATGATCTTGCAGGGCATGGTCCTGCTTGAGAAGGAGGCCGCCGCGAAGGTCGCGGCGGAGGCGGCCGATGAGGTCGAGCAACTCCGCCTGAAGCTGGTGGACGCTAAAAGGGCAAGCTGCGACAGCTCGCCAAGAGGAGGCTCCGGCCGGGCCTAGTTCGGTGCTATGGCTGCAGCTGGGCCTAGTTCGTCAAGCGGGCTGGAGAGTGAGCTGATCCATTGGAAGGAGGAGTATGGTCGAGTCCTCGAGGAGTGTGAGCGTATTGCTACCTCGGCACAAATTAAATACGACAAACTCTATGCACGACATACCTTGCCCCAAGATAAGCTAAAAGAGGCCACGGACGAGCTGAAGGAGGTGACTAACGAACTAAAGGCGAATGACATGATGGCACAGGAGCATGCAGTTTATGAGATTTTCGTGAAGTAAAGTGGTGGAGTCCTGATCTCCGAAGTCAAAAAGCTCGTCACCAAATGTTCTGTTTATGATCGGCGGGCTGATTGCGAGCCCCTTGTCCTTCACGATCAAATTCTCGAGCTGAAGAGGATGGCTGGTTTTTACCAAGTTATTCTAGATAAATATCCATCTCTATGCCGGCTTGTTGGAGATCGCTCGTTCATTGGTGAAGTCGGTCCTTCTACGTTGGTTGTTGTTGTTCGCCAGCCTGTACGAGCTGTGGAGACTCAACAAGCTCGACCTCTAGTTGTCGGAGATCGCAAATGCGGTAGGTCAGCAGGTCAGAGCGCAGGTGGCCGTGGAGGAGGAAAAGGACGAGGTCGGGGATTTGACCTTGATGTTGTGCTTAACATAGACTTCAACTCAGGTGAAGATTTTGTTAGCAAATGGCTTAGATTTAGTCTGTCTCACGGGTCTCCCCAGCCTTAGTGTTGTAATAGGCAGACTTGTAATTTGTAATACTTTTGTCCTTTAATAAATAACAAAGTATCATTACTCCGTCATTCTTCGAACTACATTGATTCCTTTTGCGAACTAAGTTACTTTTTTTTTTGCGATGACACACGTCACTGCTTCTTCGAAGTGTAACTACTTCATCTTTGCGATGACTGAAGTCATGGCTGGTGTGAAGTATAAGTGCTCCTTCTTTGTTGTGACCGAAGTCATAACTATTTTGGAGTATGGGTACTTCTCGTTTGCAATGACCGAAGTTAAGGCTGGTTTGAAGTAGTGGTTCTCCTTTATGGGACTTTAAACCCTTATGTTGGGTGACATTTAGTCCGGGAGACGTATGTTATCTCATAAGGTGGCCAGCCTTAGAGAATTCATGTGTGAATTTTTACGTATAAGTGAGGTATGCAAACATGTAACGAGACTCGTGAATGAATGAAATAATTTTATTAATAGAGATCAGAATTCTGGGTAAACAAATAAAATAGGAAATTTACATGAAATCCTAAAGAATGCAATCTAAATGTGTACCTTATACTTCGCTCACGTATACATAAAACTTCTTCAGATTGGAAATATTCCAAGTGCGGGGTAAGAGCTCACCAAATAATTGGGCGAGCTTATAGGAACCCTTGCCGAGATCTTCTGCGATCTGGTATGGTCCTTCCCATGTGGCTTCCAGTTTTCTGAGCTTCTCCGCTTTCCTGACTTCGTTATTGCGAAGTATGAGATCCCCGACTTGGAAGTGATGATGTTTCACTCGACGATTGTAGTAGCGAGCTACTTGCTGTTTGTATCGAGCTTCCTTTATGAAGGCGAGATCTCTCTTCTCCTCCAATAGGTCCAGGTCAGCTTGGAGGTTTTCCCCATTAACTTTCTTGGAAAAATGTATGATACGAGAGCTCGACATCCCGATCTCGACTGGTATGACTGCCTCGGTGCCATAGACTAAGCTGTATGGCATTTCTTCGTCCGAGGTTCTGGGTGTAGTCCTATAGGACCACAAAACATTGGGTAGGTTCTCCACCTACTTTACTTTAGCTCGTCCCAATCGAGTCTTCAGCCCGTTCACGATCATTCTATTGGTGACTTCAGTCTGTCCATTGGCTTGAGGATGGACCACCAAAGTGAACCTTTGCTGAATTTGAAGCTCATGACACCACTCTTTGAACACTCTGTCCGTGAACTGTGTCCCATTATCCGAGACAAGAATGTGAGGTATTCCAAATCGGCAAACGACATTCTTCTATACGAAATTGAGGGCATTCTTGCTTGTGATTTTGGCCAACGGATTGGCCTCCACCCACTTTGTGAAGAAGTCGATTGCTACGATCGGGAATTGAAGTTGACCCAGGGCTTTGTCGAAGGGTCCCACAATGTCGATCCCCCACTGCATGAATGGCCACGGGCTTTACATGCTGGCGAGCTCAGCCTGAGGAAGTCGCTGCACATTTGCATGGATTTGGCATTTCGGGCAACTCTTGACCAGCCCGGTTGCATCGTGTGTTAATGTCGGCCAATAATATCTGCTTTGCATAACCTTCTTTGACAGAGCTCGGGGACCGATATGGCTGCCACAAGACCCTTCGTGAACTTCTCGCAAAATGTAGTCCGCTTCGCTGAGTCCTATGCACCTTAAGAGGGGCTGAAGGTAGGATTTTCGGTAAAGAACACCTTGTTCTAGTGTGTAAAATTAGAGATCTGGCGAGAAGTTTTCAAGCCTCGAGCTTGTCATTTGGCAGTTCACCCTTCTCCAAATACTCTCGGATAGGAGTCATCCAGTTTGGCTCATCATTTATATCACTCACTTGAGCTTCGTCAATGCTTCTTCTCTGGACGTCTTCGACTGATGAACTAGATGAAGTAGATGCGAGCTTACTTAAGGCATCAGCTCGGAGGTTCTGTCCTCTTGGAACTCTGATCAGTTCGAAGTACAAAAACGCCTGCCTCAAGCTGTTGACCTTATCAAGGTATCTTCTCATTTTTTCTCCGCGAGCTTCACTTGTTCCCAATATGTGGTTCACAACAACTTGGGAGTCGCTGTAGATTTTTACGACCTGTACGTTGAGGCTCTTGGCAAGGCGAAGCCCATGGAAGAGGGCCTCATACTCCACATCGTTGTTTGTTATTGGAGAAAGCGAATCGGAGTGAGTAGGTACCTCGTGTCCGTCAGAACTGATAAGTAGGATTCCTGCCCCACTCCCTGTCTTCCCCGAAGCTCCATCAACATAAACCTGCCAGCAGTCCGTAGGTGCTTCCTTTGGCAGCTCGATTTCAACTCTCTTCGGGGCTAGTTTGGGAGCTTTCAGATCTTCTCTGAATTTGGCCTCAGCTAGAAAGTCAGCTAAGGCTTGTCCTTTTATAGTTTTTTGGGGATGAAAAGATATTGCATGTTCCCCGAGTTCAATGGCCCACTTTGCAACGCGACCTGAGGCTTTAGGCTTCGTGAGTAGTTGGCGAAGTGGCAGCTCGGTGAAGACTTGGATTGGATATGCATGAAAGTATGGCCTTAATCGTCTTGCAGCGCAAGAGCGATCTTCTCCAATGGCCGGTACCTCAGCTCGGGCCCTTTGAGTGCTCGGCTTATAAAATAGACGAGGAGTTGGCGACGTCCCAATTAGCACTGCACTGATGGACTCATCCGAAGCGTCAAGGTACAGCGACAAAGTCTCACCTTCCTTAGGAACGGATAATGTGGGGAGATTGGTGAGGTAACCTTTGAGGTCGTCAAAGGCTTTGCGGTGTTCCTCCCTTCATTCGAAGTCCGGTGTCTTCTTTAGAATTTGGAAGAGTGGGAGTTGTTTTTCTGCCGCCTTTGAGAGGAGACGGCTCATCATGTCAGCTTGTGCACATCGTGGATCAACTTGGGTACCTTCATGTCTTTGACGACCTGAACTTTGGATGGATTTGCATCCAGGCCCTCCAGCGATATCCAACAACCCAAGAATTTTCCAGCTCGCACCATGAAGGTGCATTTTTGCGGGTTCAACTTCAAGTTGATGCTCTGGAGGATGTCGAAGATAGTTTGGAGATCGCCTATGCAAGTATCATCCTCTCGGCTCTTGACGACTATTTCATCGACATAAACCTCAACGATCTTCCCGATGTGAGGCTAGAATATCTTGTCGACCATTCTTTGGTAGGTCGCTCCTGCATTTTTCAGACCAAAGGGCATCTTTCTATACGCAAAAACCCCAAAATCAGTAATAAAAGCTGTTTTGGGTGCGTCCTCACTATTCATAATAATGATGGTACCCTTTATACAAGTCTAAAAAATAAAAAAGTCTATAGCCAACTAGGGCTTCTACTTTCTTATCTATGTTGGGTAGGGGATAACAATCTTTTGGGCAATGTTTATTGAGATTCGTGTAATCTATACACATCTGCCACCCTCTCCCAACTTTTCAGACCATCACCGGGTTGGCTATCCAGGTCGGGTACTTGACTTCGAACATAATCTTTGCCTGGAGTAGCTGCTTCTCTTCGTCACGAATGACTCGGTTCCTTTCTGCAGCGAACTGTCGCTGTTTTTGCTTCACCGGCTTAATGCTAGGATCGATATTAAGCCTTTGAGTAATGATTTCTGGGGACACACCAGTCATGTCAAGGGGTGTCCATGCGAAGATATGTCTCTACTCCTTGAGGATCTGGATCATCTGCAGCCTAAGTTGAGGTGGTCCGGCAAATCCAACCTTGACTATCTTAGTGGGCTCATCATCATATAATGAGACATCCTCTGTTAATGGGGCTTGGGAAGACGGCGTCTTCTCTTGTTCCAGCTCCGCGATCTGCCTTGATTGTTATGCCTGGTGGTGCCGCTCTATTATCTCAGCACCTAGCAATGCGATCTGCATGCATTCCTTTGCCCGCTTCTTGTCGCCTCTGACCGTGACCACTCTGTTTTTTGTCGGGATTTTATCATCATGTGGTAGGTTGAGCAGACGGCTCTGACTGCATTCAGCCAATCCCTTCCACAAAGAACTGGATCGATGTGGTCGAGCTGAGATCGCCATACCGTGACGGGTATGCTTATGACTCCATCAGGTCGTGTTTCATCTTGCGCAAAGCTCCGTAATGGCAGCGGTGCTGGGGTTAACCGAGCTGCATCAATGCTCAGTTTATCAAAACACGTTCTAAAGAGAATGTTGACGGAGGCTCCACTGTCCACGAACACTCGATGTACCAACTTATTCGTGACTCCAGCCTGGATAACGATGGCGTCATGGTGCAGAGTCTTAGCCGGGACCGGATCGGCTTCGGAGAAGGTGATGTCCTCCTCTCTCTTTAGCCTTTTGCCGATGTGCTCCTCCGAGCTAGGACTCCGAGCTTCGGACTTCGGAGAGGACTTCGTCTGCCCCAGAGGTAGTCTAGTAATGGCCTCAATCGTCTCATCGAACTTGGGCGTGTCATCTTCATCATCATCGGGGTCCTGCTTCGCCTTTTTGTTTGATTGGGCGTTGCAGCCATCCTTTCCCCGGTTGCGACGTCGTTTGTTCTTGCCCTGCCCATTGTCGTGGCCTTAATACCTTTTAAGGGTACCATCTTGCACCAAAGCTTTGATGCTCTCAGCTAGGTCCCTGCGTTCCTCTGTGTCATGGCCATGGTCCTCGTGGAAAGAGCACTATAGCTTCTTAGACCGGCGATCAGCCGGCCTCTGCATGGGGAGAGGTTTCTCGAACAGATTCATATGGAGTTTGTAGATCTCCGCCCTCGGCTTTGTTAAAGGAGTGTATTGAGGTTGATTGGAATTTTGCTAAGGTCTCAACCTAGACTCAGTACCTTGGCGAGGTCCTAGTCTGGACTCCAACGGACCTTTCTGTAGCCTGTCATGAACGCCACGTTGACATGAGCTCTGGTTCCCGCGATCTGCGGCCTGCTTCTTCTTGCCAGATAATTCGCCCTTATCCTAATCGTGTTTCCTTCTATCAGCATCATCAGCACGGGCGTACTTATCGACTATCTTCAAGAGCTCGGACTGGGTTTGGGGCTCTCACCTTACAAGCTCCCGATATAAGGCACCAGGTCGCAGGGCGTTTTGAAACGCTGAGACGATGAGGACGTCGGTGGCCTCATCGACCTTCAAGGCTTCCTGATTGAATCTTGTCAGGAAGTCATTGATGGATTCACCCTTCGCCTGCTTGATCGTCAGGAGCTATGCTGGGGTGTACTTTGACTTCGCCTTTTGGAAGAATCTCCGCTTGAAGACCTCCACTAGCTTGTCGTACGAACCATTGCTACGCGGTGGTAGACTATTGAACCACACCTGAGCGGTGTCGACCAAGAGCTCGGGGAAAACTTGGCACATGTGGATATCGTTGAGCCTTTGATTCCACATGTTGTATTGGTACTGACCAAGTAAATTTCTCGGGTCTCTTTTGCCATCATAAGGTGGGATGTTCGGTACCGTATAATGGCTCGGAAGACGAGCTTCGCAGATCTCCTTGGTGAACGGGGTGGTGAACATCCTATATCCTTCAAATCCTCCTCCTCGGTAGTTGGATCTTTCGTCTGAGCAAGATAGCTGAGGAGATCGATCTTGTCTATGGTGCGACCTATGAAGCCGGGGAGAATCGTCACGCCGGCTGATAGGTCGGTTTTAGTCACCTATTTTCTTGTCATTTTTGGTGTTTATTTGTTTGTTTTCTTTTAGTTTGTGTGTGTTTTGAGCAGGAAATGGAAGAAATCACCAAGGGGCATAGTG
>JAOWBJ010120801.1:0-13486 GCA_028566335.1 Monarda citriodora | reverse complement strand
ATCCTATTTTAATTCTAAGTCCTGCTAAGTTCCTTAGCAACTTGGAATTTAAGGCTTGAGCAAAAAGGGTCTTGGTTTGTACCTTGACTCTTTGGTGTTGATTGCTAGCTTAAGGCCCCTTTCTCCTATTCCTGATCCTCCCTCTACTGCCACTGCTATCCTTGGTCAGCTTCTATCTAAGTTTCTGTGTGATTTTGGCTGATTGATGGTGATGGTAATGGAGGTGATGGGTGGTATTTATAGGAGGCCTTAAACTGGTTATTAACCAAGCTAAACCTTCTGTCTATTGGTTAAAAGGGTGCTAATCCTTCTTCTTTTTCTTGTGCAGGAAGAGCTTGAATATTTGGGGTAATGGCTGCATTTGGTTAAGCCAAGTTTTTGGCTAAGGGGAGGAAAGAGAAGATTACCTTCCTCTCTTGTTCTATGCTGCCGTCCCTCTCTCCTCTCTTTCTAGTTGACTTTTTCTAGTTTCCTAATACTATTATCTGTAATCATCTATGTAATAGTGTAGGACTATTTGGAAGAGTACTTAATTCCCTATTTGTATCCTTATTGGCAGATTGTATGATTTTCTATTGAATAACAATTCTTATTTATCTAGCATTACTGTACTTGAATAGCAATGGAGTGACTTTTAATTTAATACGTAACCTCTAATTACTACTATTCTAAAGTAAATACAGTATTCCTATTCGATATAAAATATCGTCGTCTAATCCGAGAATATCGGAGATACCGTAGTACCTTTACTAATTAACGAGACTACTTAACGAGTTCGACTCCATCTTCGTCGTTCGTCATTCACGTCCCAATTCCGATTTGGCCTTCGGCCATCGGTTCCGTTTCCTCAATCTCCTTACTTTAGAGAACATCTCGTTCTCGAGACACGGACGGAGTCCAAGTGTCTCTTATTTTCTTTTCGGAGAATATCCCATTCTCGAAACACGGACGGGGTCCAGTGCCTCTGGTTCCGAAATAAACCGTAACGGCTTTACTTCTAAAAAGAATTCAGCTAAGAATCCACGTAAGCGGGGTAAAATCTAGTCCTAGGGATTCGTGTCGGCTTTCGAAAATTCGGGCCCTTACACCTTTCGTCGTCTTCTTCTTCTTATTCTTCTTCTTCTTCTTTATGTTGTTGACCTTCTCTTCTTCTTCTCTCTAGATAGTGGGACTGTGATAACATCACATAATCAGTTTAGTCGATGTATTCCCTTGGATAATAGAGCTTACGAGAGCTATAACTGCAACTCCAAAATTCGACTTTAGATAATTGCATAGCTCTTTGTTCAAAAACTCTTATCGTATGTGCAAAATACGTACATAATTCTAGTTTTATTATACGTGCAAAACACGTGCATATTTCTAATTTTGTTATATATGCAAAACATGCACATATTTATAATTTTATCAAACATAATTATATTAAATTTGTAACATCTTGAATAGGTATGGGATGCGGTTCATAGCTAATGGTAAGTAGGGGCTCATAATCTAGAGCGTTATAATTCCACTCCCGAATAATTGATTTTATAAATGGTCCCGATCTATGGTGTCAATAGGTAGGGGATGCGGTTCCTCTTCCTCGAATGCGGCACTCAAATGTTCATATGTCAAGTACGTCTCTTTTTTCTCTCTCTAAATAGATTTTAAATTATTGATTTTAAAATTTTCAATAAGAATCATCTTGTTTTTCAGGTAGCGGTTGCGATTTAGATTGGATTAAAAATTTGGGGTGGAAGGAAACCCGAGGCAGCTGCCGAAGTGGTAAACATGCGTAGTGCTAATATTCATCTGCATCTATGTGGCAGGAATAGCGTGGTCGTGGGGCCCTTCGGGGTGACTGATGCCGAGCGGGATTTTCCTGCGGGAGATCCAATCAGAGACGCATGGCTTGAACGAGGCCGTGAACTTGATCTTCACGTTCATCGTTGTGGCGCAGATGTTCTTGCCTATGCTCTGCCACCTCACGTTTTAGGGGTTTTTTTTTTTGGGTTATCGGTAGTGTTGATGATCGGTCACATATACCTTTTCTTGCCTGAGACGGATAATGTTCCCATTGAGGAGAAACTGATAGGTGTGGAAGATGCATTGGTTCTGGATAACGTGGATTATCCGAATGTATCTGAACCAACATGAAATATGATTTATTATGAGTGATTATTAGATGAATTTTTTCAATATTTATACATAGGACATAATCTAGAAACATTAATGGTTTAGAAGCGTTATATTTGTATTAGGAATTGGAATCGATTAAGAATTGGAGAACAAGGGCGGATTTTCCGCAATTCGGCGCGCGCTTTGTCCTGATTTTCGCGCCCGACTAGAAAATTGGGGGTTTCAAGGAGGAGAAGTGATCCGACGATGAAGATGAGAGCTGGGACCACTGCGCCGCCCAAGCTCAGTCGCCACCCCCATCCGCCCTCGATCTTTGCGAAGGCGCAGTTGAGGACGTTGGCGATAATGATTCCGATCGTGATTGGGAGCTGAAACCCCATGTTTAGCGCGTCTCAAAAGTAATAGAAAGCAGTATATTGAATGTAAATGAATTGTAAACTGAACTCTAAAGTTTGTAAAGTGTATTCATTGAATGTAAAAGCAAAGCTCGGTTGTTTACAAGGAGTTTAACTCATATACTAGATGATCTAACTAACTACTCTAACTAATCGAATGACAGCTAGCATGACAGCTAGGCTATAACAGAAAACCTAACTCCTTCAACTGTTTTTAACTAACTTTTCTAACCGCTTCAGCTTCTAGAACCCGCAGGCTTCTTCTTCTTCTTCTTCTTCTTCTTCTTCTTCTTCTTCTTCTTCTTTATGTTGCCGCCCTTTTTGCTGATTCAAATACTTTCCCAACATTCTATCTTCTTCACACCTTTCAGCAAGAACATCACTAGTTTTCATCATCTTAAGTCTACTTCTCAGTTCTGCAAACATTTTCTCAGCCAAATGCTTTGTAAATACATCTGCTACTTGATCAACAGAAGGGACATATCCAATTTCCACCACCTTTGCAAGCACTTTCTCCCTAACAAAATGAATATCCACCTCAATGTGTTTAGTTCTAGCATGGAAGACCGGGTTAGCTGCCAAAGCTATGGCTCCAGAGTTGTCACACCACAGCTTTGGAACAGAAGAAGACAATGAAACACCTAACTCTCTGCATAAAGATTGTAGCCATAAAATATCACAGGTGAGGTTTGCTAGAGACTTATATTCAGACTCAGTACTACTACGAGAGACAACCTCCTGCTTTTAGAGTTCCAAACTATCAAATTTCCTCCCAAAAACACACAATGACCTCCAGTAGACCTTAAGTCATCTATGCATCCAGCATAGTCAGCATCTGAGAATCCCTCCAAAGCAAGAACTGATGCAGGCATAAACTGAATTCCAAGATCAATAGTACCCTTCACATACTTCAAAAGCCTCTTACAAGCATCCCAATGTGTTTTGTCAGGTGATAGAGTATGACCCAACACCCTCTGCCCAGTTACTAGGCCCAATGTATCTTAGGCCCGGAAGTAACTGGACCAGTGAGCGGTTTGGGCCACCTCAGCTACATAACTAGCTCGGCAAAGCACTTCAGCTCGGTCCATCCCAGAAGAGCCGAGACCTTCTCAGAATTACCTGGTTAGCTCGGCTAATAAGGCATACCTCGGTGCTGTCGAGGTAACTCGCACGCTCGCGGCCCACGACAACCAGTTCCTGAATTGGCGCCGCTATTCCCTCCCACTACTTTGGAAAGTAGTGGCCGTTACTCTGTAACGGCTGACGTGTCAAAACTGTAACCCACGATTCCAGCACTTGACATGCATGACACCGTGGGCCGGCATTACTCAAAGACTTGGGCTTGGCTAAGCCCATTGATATTATTTGTTCATATAGATAGCGAGATCCTTGAATGAAAGGATCATGTTCTCTTGTACTCTCATTTTATGTACACTTACTAATAAAAAGCAAACACTCTTTACCTCTGTGGACGTAGTCCTACCTTAGTAGATCGAACCACGTTAAACCTCCGTGTTCGTATTCTGTGTTTTTACCATCTTAACCTTTCTGTGTTTTGGGATCGATCACTGGCGCCATCTGTGGGAACATAAATTCGTGATCCCCAATCAAACTCCAGATTCTGTTACGATGGCGATTACTCGTGCGAACAACCGTGCCGGGAACAACGGAAGGAGAGGAGCCGGACCCGGTCGCAGGCCAGGCAAGGAGCCTGCTTGTGGACTTATCTTTGAGGGTGTGAAAACTCTCGATGATCAAGGCAACACTAGGAGGTCGGGAAATAGGGACCCGGGGCCATCCCGAAATCGGAGGCTCCAGCGTGAAGCGGATCAACCGGACCTCAACGAGGCTATCCTCGGGTTCCTTGAGGAGAGGCAAGGCGAGTTCATGGACTTCCTTCGCCAAGGGAGGGAACAACCCCGACGAGAAGAGAGAGAGGGCAAGGACACATCTCGGCTAAGGAATCGGGAGCCAACGCCTTCTTGGCATGACAGCCACCGGAGCGAAGCACCCTGCAATCCTCATCCTCCGCATCCATCTCACAACAATTACCGAGGTGATGCACCTCTCAACATCCCGCCTCCACCTCCTTTGTTCGGACCACCTCATCAACCCCACGACCAGCAGTGGGGTTTCGAAGTCTATGATGCTCTCCGCACCCCTTTCTCTGATGATATAGTCCAGACGTCGCTCCCCTTCAACTACAAAGTCCCACCATTTTCCTATGATGGGCTGGCGGATCCCGAGATTTCTTGGGGATATTCCAATAGAACATGATGAACCAGCAACTGAACGAGGTTCATGTGTGCAGAGTATTACCCAAACTGCTAGCGGGGAATGCGCAGAGATGGTTTGATAGCCTACCCCATGGCAATATCAGATCGTACAATGCCTTGATAGCGGCTTTCCACCGCCGCTTCTTCCAGAAAGCCGAGGCGCGGGTCACCTCGGCACAACTCTTGTCAGTCCGGTAGGGTCGCGATGAAAAAATAAGCGACTTCATGACAAGGTTTAACCAAGAGTGCTTGAAGGTAGACGACCTTAACGATTTACTCGTTATTTCAGCCTTCCAAAACGGCATTTTCCCGGGAGCCCTTTATAAGGAGCTCGTAAAGGCCAACCCGCGAACCACCCAGGAGATGTGGCGGATCGCGGATCAGTTCGCTCGTGCCGATGAGGCCGACAGACGGAAAAGGACCTTGGACAACGTCCAAGGTGAGAAGCGGAAGAATGATGATCGCGGTGCCCAAAGTCGAGGTCACTGGAGTGCTTTTGATAGGCTTCAGAAAGCTCCCCTACAATCCAGGTTGAGACCCCGGCAGGATCAGCAGAAGCCCCAACCCTCATTCACTCCGCTAACCAAACCCCGGGTGGAGATTTTTGAATTACATTGCGATATGTTCGAAAAACCGATGCTCGTGACTAAGTCGTCCAAACGACGTTGTCAAGACAAGTACTGTGCATTCCACGAAGACCACGGTCATGATACCGAGGAATGCAGGGATTTGGCTGCCGACATCGAGGCCTTGATCAAGACAGGGCCTTTAATGAAGTACCAGGATCGGCGACAGGCCAAGGGCAAGTGGAAGCAGGGGAAGTCAGGCTGCGCTCCCCCTGCCAAGAAGAAGACAAAGAGAGACCCTGAGGAGGACGGGGATCCTCAATATGATGAGGTCATAACCACTATCACAGCACTGGCAGCGGGGAAGATGAAGTCCTCGCTCAAAGCCGAATGCCGAGGTACCACCTCGGAGGAACCTACTAGTAAGCGCCTCAAGAAAGAAGAGGCAATCACCTTCTCAGAGGATAACCCGATACCTGCTATAACACCGCACTAGGACGCCATCGTCATCCAGGCCGAGGTTGCGAATAAGCTCGTCCACCGAGTCTTCATGGACACTGGTGCATCTGTCAGGACACCGGTGCTTTGACAAGCTCAACATCGACGCAGCTCGCCTATCGCCAGCGCCCCTCCCGTTGAAGAGCTTCGTTCAGGAGTGCACAAGCCCGGAAGGTGTGGTGAGCCTCCCGGTCACAGTAGGGAAGGCCTTGACGAGCTCAACCTCTTGGGTTCAGTTCTTTGTGGTAAAAGCCCACTCTCCCTACAACATCATCCTCGGGAGAGACTAGTTAAATGCGGTCCGAGTTGTATGCTCCACCTACCACCTCACTGTCAAGATACCCACTAAAAGGGGGATCGCATCTATCCGGGGCAACCAGAAACGAGCCAAGGAGTGCATGCAGATTGCCCTCCGAGGTGCGGAACCTTCAGCTCAGCTCCGGCGGGCATAGCAATTACAACAACCTAAGGAGCTGGACGCACAAGCACCCGTGCCAAACTCAATAGAGGTCCCGCTGTGCGAAGATGACCCAAGTAAAACCATCAAAGTCGGATTCACGGTAGCGTCACACCTCCGAGATTAAGCCATCCAACTCCTTAGGTCGTACAAGGACGTGTTCGCATGGTCATCTCTCGATACAACCGAAGTATCGCTGAGCATCATCACACATCGGCTCAACATCGACCCGACGATCAGACCAGTAAAGCAGAAGCAGCGGCTGTTCACTGCCGAGAGGAACGAGGTCATCCATACCGAGGTTCAACAACTGCTGGAAGCCCAGATACTGTTCGAGGTCACATACCCAACCTGGATAGCTAATCCAGTAATGGTCAAGAAAGAACGGGGGCTGGTGGATGTGTATAAACTATACGGATCTCAACAAACATTGTCCCAATGATTGCTATCCCTCCCAAATATTGATAAGAAGGTGGAAGCTCTTGCAGGTTTTGAATTTTTTTGTTTTCTAGATTTGTACAAGGGGTACCACCAAGTACTTATGAATGAAGAGGATGCGCCTAAAACAACATTCATTACCGACTTCGGTATTTTCGCTTACAAGAAGATACCCTTTGGATTAAAAAATGTTGGAGCAACCTATCAAAGAATGGTGGACAAACTATTCAAACGCCACATCGGCAAAAATGTGGAGGTGTACGTAGACGACATAGTTGTCAAAAGCAAAGCACCAGCCACATGCATTGCCGATCTTCAAACACTTGAGATACTCCGGCAAGCAAACTTAAAGCTGAATTCTAAGAAGTGCACTTTCATAGCGAACTCGAGGAAATTCTTGGGATGCTTAGTATCCAAGAGGGCCTCAAAGCCAGCCCATCAAAAGTACGAGTTGTACAAGATATGTCCATGCCGAGGTCAGTCCACGACGTGCAGAAGCTCACAAGTTGCTTAGCGGCACTTAGCAGATTCCTTTCACAAGCAGCCGAGAAACAGCTGCCCTTTTTCAAAGTGCTCGAGAAAGCTCCCAAGTTCGAGTGGGGAGAAGAACAAAGGAGGGCATTCGACGAGATCAAGAAGTATCTAGCCGAGCTCCCAATGTTAGCAGCACCAGTAGCAGGGGAGACGCTCTCCATGTACGTCGCCGCGTCCGAGGAGACCATCAACACGGTACTAGTACGGGAAGAGGGGCGCCAGCAGCGACCGGTTTACTTCATTAGCCGAGCTCTCAAGGGACCTGAAACGAGATACCAGCCCTTGGAGAAGGTCGCACTAGCTCTGGTCAATGCTTCCAGGAGTCTACGCCCATACTTCCATGCTCACACCATACATGTCCTCACCGACCTCTCACTTCGTCAAGTCCTAACAAAACCCGAGGCGTCCGGAAGGATAGCAAAGTGGGCCATCGAGCTTGGCGAGTACTCACTCGAATTCAACCCTCGGAAGTCTATCAAAGGGCAGGCGCTCGCAGATTTCTTAGTTGAACCTCGGCTAAGAGAGGAGGTACCACCTCCCGCGCCTGAGGTCGGAACCGAGGTGACCAGTAAGGAGGCTACCAACTGCTGGCTCGGGTATGTAGATGGTGCTTCAGGAAAATCAGGAAGTGGAGCCAGTATTCTACTCGTCGCCCTTGATGGGCATGAGGTTTCCCATTCACTTCGTTTTACTTTTCCTGCAACAAATAATGAAGCGGAGTACGAAGCCCTCATCTCCGGACTCTGCCTCGCGCATAGTATCCAAGTCCAGAATATAAAGATTCACAGTGACTCCCAAGTGATCGTGGGTCATATGCTGGGAACATGAGAGGCAAAGGGCGAACGGATGAAGAAATATCTGGAGAAAGCAAGGCAATGGCAATAGAAATTCTCGTACTTCCAAATCATCCGCATTCCGCGAGCAAAAAATAGTCGAGCTGATTCACTGACGTCATCAACTCCCGCCCTTCCCATAGAAGAGGTACAACACCGAAGTATCGATGAAGCCGAGGTCTAGTCATTGTCCACAGAACCAAACTGGACAACGCCGATTCTCTCATACCTGCTGGAAGGAAGCTTGCCTGACGACAAGCTCGGAGCTCGTAAAATATTGTGCCGATCTGCCCATTACGAGCAAAAGCAGGGAGTCTTCTACATAAAATCTTACCTCTAACCATTACTGCGATGTGTTGGACCAGAGGAAGCGAACTATGTGCTTAGAGAAGTGCATGAGGGATCATGTGGGAGCCACATCGTGGCGAGGGCGCTAGCCAAAAAAGTGATGAGGTGGGGTATTATTGGCCCACTATGGTAAAAGATGTTACGCACCTCGTCAAGACATGCGAGAAATGCTAGATACACGGAAACATCCCGAGGCTGCCACAGACCGAGCTCTCAAGCATGCAAAGCCCCTGGCCGTTCATGCAGTAGGGCATCGACATCGTGGGGCCTTTCGAACGAGCTCTAGGACAGCTACGTTTTCTAATCGTGGCCATAGATTATTTCACGAAGTGAGTCGAGCGGTCGAGAATGATGCGGTCGAGAATGTCCAATCCCTAAACCAAGAATAATGCGGTCGAGAATGAGCATCCAAACAGCCCGAGCGGCTCCGTTTAGCAAAGGGCCAACATACAATAGCAGGTCGCCCAACAACATCGTTCATTTCCTCTTCGATTTTCTCGTCACCATCCCCGCCACAATCGATAATCCACGTTATATAAAGTAGATATAGTACAAAAAATGTCCTCTTCTGAATACAAGTAGATAAAAGGGTCAATTACAAATTCTATATCTCCACTTTAAAAATGATCTTTCGTCCAAAAATAATTGTTTCGTTTCCAAAAATATGTCTACAACTATTTTTTATATATATATTATGAAAATATTTTTTTTTGTATGTTTTTCAAAACAAAACAAAAAACTTCAATTTATTTGCCAACAATAATCTTTCTTAGTACTACTTGATAGCCAAATTTGTAATTCATGCAACTTAAATAAATTTTACATGTTTTGGAATAGTTATATCGATCACCTACTAAGTGTAATCATTTGTACCCAGAAGGAAAGGAAATTGAAAATCCCGGAAGATTTAAAGTTCATTTTGTGGAGATCCCCAAAATTCAGCAATATAGGCGTGACACATCCATCCATTCCTTAATAAATGAGTAAAAAATGCTCCATTCTTCCCCCTAATAATGTCTTTATTTCCTTTTTGAGCCGCCCAACTAATAATGTCTCATTTCCCAAAAAAAAATTTAACATTTTAATGATACAATTAATAATCCCTTATTACAATTAACTTCATCAATTAATCAATCTCAATTACTCCTATATTTTTAACACAAAATTACAATTTACAACTCCTACCAATTAAAAACGTACAAATTCAATTCTTCCTTCTTCCACTGTCAAAGCTTGTCTTATCAACTCCCTCTTCCCCCTCATCTCCTCCGCCTCACTTCCGCCGCCCATCACTGCCTCCACCATCCTCTTCACAACCTCCGTACTCAGGCTACCCTCTACCACCCACAGCAACTCCCGTCACACGAGGAGAAAGAAGACTCATCGGAGTCTCCCTTTACACGCCGCCTTCGGGGAAGCTTACGAAGGTACCACAACCATTGCAGCCGCCAAATTCGCGTCGGAAATGCCATAGCAGCTAATGCTGCAACTTCCGCCGTCGGCCGCACTCCCATCTCCACCACTGGTCGCACCAAGGTTGAAGGGGGCACACCAGAGTCTCCCACTGAACCGCCTCAGCATGAGTTCGCCGGAGGAACTGCTGAAACATGCAGTACCGCCGCTGCCATCGTTAGATACGACAACCGCGGCTGCGAACTTTTCCGACTGGAAGCTCGGCCCTACGACATATCTGGCTACTAAAACAGAGATGAAAGCCATGTCCGCTACCTGCAGAGAGAAAAAAGTGAGAAGAGCGTACGTTTCTTGAATTGTGAAGTTACATAATTAGTTTTTTTTAATTGCAGAAATTTGTTGCAGATGAAAGCCATTGCCGCTTCTTGAATTCAGAAGTTGCAGAATTAGTTTTTCCTTTTCTAAATTGAGAAGTTGCAGAATTTGGGCAGCGCTTCTTGAATTTGTTGCAGCATAATTGTTGTCGAAATTCTGAGAGAGAGGGGAGAGAGATGGAGGTGAAAGATAGAGTAGTATTCATTTATTTTAATTAAAAATATGGGAAATACTATCATATCCTTATTGACATACCCCTAAGATAATGTACATAACATCATAAACACTTTCGTGTTAAGTTACGTACCGAAAAAAATCCAGACATTATTAATGAAACGGAGGGAGTAGTTACTGAGTTCAATTAAATGTAACTTATTTGCAGATCTAAAACTATTAGCAAAACATATATTACGGGGTAAATCTATTGATAATTTGACATAACTTATATATATACATAACAAAATGTAATATACGCCACTTTTGTAATCCACAAGGATTACTAGACATTTTTAAGATGAGTTGAATCATAAATTTGCACTTGGAATTATATATATATAAATTCAATGAAACAAACATGTCTCAACCTAAGAAAATTTCTTAACTTTTATGTATTTTGCCTCCAAGTATTGTAATTTCAAGTCATTGTTCGAACGTATAATGAACAAGGTCGTTGCTGAAAATGATTTTTTTCAAACAAAAGCATGATGTTGTCGGTCGTTTAGGTATGTCTCCTATTAAAAAATGTACTGTAGCCATGCGGGTGTTAGCCTATGGAACGGGAGCAAACTTGCATGATGAATACCTACGTATGAGTGTTGCAGTCATAAGAAAATCACTCATCAACTTTGTTGAGGGTGTAATTTCTAACTTTGGTGATGAGTACCTCAGAAAGCCAACTGAAGAAGATATGAGATATCTTTTGTATGTTGGTGAACAACGAGGCTTTCCAGGAATGCTCGGTAGTATCGATTGCATGCATTGGGAATGGAAAAATTGCCCCAAAGCATGGGCAGGGCAATACGGAGGAAGAAAGGGTAAGCCAACGATCATCTTGGAAGCAGTTGCTTCTCAAGACTTGTGGATATGGCATGCATTTTTTGGAACTCCAGGTTCCAGAAATGATATCAATGTACTCGAGCAATCTCCTATTTTTCAAGATGTCTTAGAGGGGCGTGCTCCAAAGGTAAGTTATGTTTTAAATGGGCAGGAAAGAAATATGGGATATTATCTCACCGATGGGATATATCCTTCATGGGCAGCATTTGTCAAATCTATCGTTGCTCCACAAATTCGGAAGCACAAATTGTTTGCTCAACATCAAGAGGCTGCTAGAAAAGATGTTGAACGAGCATTTGGCGTTCTACAAGCTCGTTTCTCTTATATCAAACGTCCATGCCTACTGTGGGATCGCGATATGATGGCAAAAATCATGATTGCTTGCATTATCATGCATAATATGATAGTGGAAGATGAAAGAAATACGTATCTAAACTATCATGATCCAACAGAATTCATGGAAGATCGTCCTACTCAACATAATAGTCAAGATGAAGATGTAGAAGAAACTGACGATGAAACTTATGTATTCTCTACGGAGAGGATTGCAAGCCTGAAGAAGTACATGAGAAATAGGACACAACTCCGTGATAGAGAAGCTCACAACAATCTTCAAGCTGACTTGATCGAGCACATTTGGCAAAAATTCGGTGAAGATAATTAAATGTATAATTTTCCTATCATGTTTTATTATTTTTTTAATTTGGTGTTTTCAATGGTTGTAATTTCCGTGCTGATTTGAGGCAACTCAATTTAATATTAGTTTGCACTTGTTTATTTTTAATTTTTAAATTTTAATTAATAAATATTTTTTGTTGCATATAATTATATAATTATGTTGTATGTAAAAATATATTAAATGATAAGTAATAAATAATATTAAGTAATGTTGTGGTTGAGTAGTTGGAATGATCACGGATAAATCTATAAAAATAGAGATGGTTGAATTGGGATGAATAGTGAATTATTTGAAGAGAGATAAATTAATTTAATAATATAAAAGCTGGATAGTTGGGTACAATGGAGTTTGCTGATAACCATAGTCTTAAAAAAGTATGTGGATTAAAAATATCCATATATTTTGTTCAGAGTTCGGCTGATTTTTTTATTAATTTATATGAATTTTTATAGACTCCGTCGATAGTGGATCGAAACTGTAGTTATCCAACTTAGTATTCACCGGCCTCATTTTTCACGTAGTACTCACAATATTCCCTTTTATTTATTTATTTTTTTAAAAAAATAAGCTGAATTTAAACAAATAATAAAAATTTGTACGTATGCAAAATAAGTAGATATGATAATTAAACAAAATTATAATCTAAATAATTTTAGAAAATTACAAAACGGGGAAAGTGATGATTGAGCTTCATCAAAACTTTTCAAAGTATGAAGAAAAATACTCATTTCGAGTTAATTCTAAGACTACTACCAATAGCGTCCTCCATTTGGAAGACTTTCCTCCCTTTTTTGACAAGTTTCAGCCCTCCACAAAACAAGACACGATAGTCAGGGAGTCAGAGAGTTGAGACTCTCCTCCCAAGACTCACCCCCTTTTTATTATTTTATTCATTTTTTACTTATTTTTTTTTAATTTTTTAAATTTCATAAACTCAAAATTAAAACATTACATCCAAAATTTTATTTGATAGAAATATGCAATATTACATTATAATAATTTATAAATTTTATTCCACAAATATGGTTTCACATTTTATATGAAATTGATTTACACATATATTTTTCTATACAAAATTGATTCAAAAAAATACAAATAATAATAATAATAATAATAATAATAATAATAATAATAATAATAATAATAATAGACAAAAATACAAATCACTAAAATAAGAAAGAAAAAATAAAAGGAAAAAAGAAAAGACATTGATTTGTGATAAAAAAAAAAAAAAGAAAGAGGAAAAGGAAGAGAAAAAAAAGAAAAAGAGTTGCGTACTCAGCTTCTGCCAAGACGCTCGGGCGTCCCAACCCTTTCCGCCTTGTGTCCCCCACTAGTGTCCAAGTCCAGCGTCCCAAAAGATCCGTCGCCTCCGTTTCCGTCCCTTCCGCTTATTAGGGACGGTCTAAATTACAATGATAAACTGTTGGAATATTTAGTTAAGGGGGAAGTTAATAAAATTTCTTATATGGTTTTGATATACCAAAGCCCCCTTGCTAA
>JAOWBJ010120704.1:0-13492 GCA_028566335.1 Monarda citriodora | reverse complement strand
AATCAAACTATAATAAAACGGTTTGATCCGATTTGATTACGGTTTAAGCGTAATAAAAAAAAATCAAATATCAATTAAAATTAGTATAAAAGAACATCGTCGATAATCTGTTTTAACAAACAACTAAATAAAATATGAGAATGTTAATATTCTTAGATTTTAGATTTTAGTGATCGACTATTTCTATTTAATCTAAAAATCCTTATAAATATGGCCCAACAATTTAATTATGGAGAACCCTTTTATATACTACTATAACTCATCTTCATGTACCATCTTTTAGATTTAAATAAAACGTAATTAAATAATTTTTACTCTAAATTTACTACGGTTTTTCGGTTTACGATTTGGTTTGATTTTTTATTTTTGGAAACCAAACATAAACCGTAAATCATATTTTTTAGAATATAGAAATCAAATCGTACTTTTCAAACCGTAAATTAAACCAAATCGCAAAAATATGATTTGGTCCGATTTGATTTACGGTTTAGACCAAACTGTGCACATCACTAAGTTAGATAGACTAAAATGGAAAGTGACACTAATTTAATAAGATGGCGGTAGTATGACCTAAAATGACATAAAGGTGGTGGTGATGTTAATTTAGTCCGAAACTCGTGGGTTGATACGATTAAAAGGTGGATTAGTGTCGAACTTTTGTAACCCGGTTTTTTCCAACCCGAATAGGCCAAATTGAATAACTCGACATCCGATAGGATTGACCTGATAGCCCAAAAAATTCATTATTTAGTAGTTTGTTGGCCCGCAACACTATAACACACGTAGAGAGGGGGTGAATACATGTGTAGAGGTTTTGACATCTTTTTACAAATTAATAGCATTTTCTAAAAAAAAACCCTCTTAAGTGATTAAAATCGAGCTAGCGACGTTTTCTCAAAGCACGCTATGAGAAAAGGTCGCTCGTTCAGAGTCTTAAGCGAGCGGAATTTTGGTGAGCAAAAGTGTTAAGTGAGAAAACCTTACTTAGAGTAAATTGTGAGTTTGCTTTAGTGAGTGTGTGCTTGTATATGCAATAATCAAAGCAGTATATGAATAAGCGAAGTAAATAACTGAAAGTAAGAACACAAGCGAGTTTTATAGTGGTTCAGTGATAAAACACCTACGTCCACTCTTCTTCTACACTTGGAAGGAATTCACTAACAAACATGTTAGATACTCGGATCTTCAGTCCTCCGGTTAGACAGTGCACGAATCTTAAGTCCTCCGGCTGAACAGCAAGCAACTTCAGTCCTGCTTGTGGACGAGTGAATGAATTCGGTTTCACTCGGGACAGATACAAGGGTGTTGAATTAACAACATACTCTCTAACTACCAAGATAACCCTTTAACAATAAGTTCAAAGGATAAGTAGGGTTATCTTCTTCTTAAATGTTCAAGTAAAAACAAGAACAATTAAGGTATGAGGATCTACTGAAGTCTTAGAACAAGAATAGTTCTAAGGTACTCAACTATTCAACTCTAAACACTAAGAATATTTCTAAGTTCTAGCTAGAGTTGAGAGAAATTGTAAGTATGAAAGCTTGATAAATTTTCAGCAGAGAAATAGCTTGTTCGCGCGTTCATTGAGTTAAGTTTTGAGTTCTGGGGTCTTCGGTATTTATAGGAGACATGGATGATATGATCGTTAGAGAGAGAAAGTCATATCCAACGTCTCTTCCTCAAACAACTTGAAATCCGCAACTTTTGATTGGTTAGATTGCAGATTTGTCTTCATTCTGCAGTCCATCTTGTACTATGAGATATCAAATATGATCTTAAGTTGACATGCAGTTCGGTTGGCCATTCCCGCGTGTCCACCTGCCGCTGGGCTCTGACTTTCATTAAATGCAGCCCGTGAAATAAGGATTTTTGGAATATAGCGCCAGGCATTCACTTGGGAACTGAAGTAGCGGTCGCATCTCTTGATATGAGAGCTTGAACTCTTAGTAGCAGTGCTTTGTCGGAACTTTATTAGCTTTTAGGGTTGAAGAACATTCTCTGAGCAGGTGTCTCTTGTCAGCATCTTTTGAAAGAATCTCTCTTGAATAACCTTGCTTGACAAAATCCGCTAGGCCAAATGTCGCTTGAAGAAATTTTCTTTGGCACTTGTTCTTCACTTGAAACAGCTCTTGAGACATGTCGCTATGAAGATTTCCGCTAGGAAGATATCGCTTGAACGAACATCGCTAAGAAATCTTCGCTCGGTAGTCTTCTCTTGAGGAGAGTCTCTTGAAAAGAACTCGCTTGTAACTTATCGCTTGGAGAGACTTTTGAGAGATTGCACTAAAACCGCTTGGCCAACTAGTCGCTAGCGAGGAATCCACTAGGACTTCAATTGTCGCTCGGTAGGAAAAACACTTGAGAAGATTTAAGCTCCCTAACAAGTGAGCTTTTCTAAATACATGAAAATTGTTACAAGTGTCCTAATCTAGGGGAGTTCTTTTACAAGACTATTAAGAACATGAATAATTAGCTAAAGGGGCTTTGGTATAATCAAAACAATTAAAGAATTTTATTAATCTTAAATTCCCCCTTAACTAAATATTCCAACAATTTCCCCTTTTTTGATGATACCAAAGCTATATCAAAAAGGTATCAGAGCTACTTGACTATATCAGAGCATTCTTACGAAAATTTGATCGCTTGAGGTATCAGGTGAATTTAAAAAAGAACTTGATATAGAAAGAGTCATACCTGATCGCTTGAGATATCAAAGCGATTATACTTAATCAAGTAATGGTATCAGAGCGATAAAGAATGTGCGAGATCACTTGATGATATCAGAGCTCTTAGCAAAATACTTCGCTTATGGGTATTAGAGCTCATAATCGAATTCACTAGAAGGTATCAGAGCATTAGAGCTTTCCTTAGAAGGTATCAGAGCGATTCGCTGGAAATTTCATTAGAGAAAAGTCAGGGCAATGCTACAATGTATCAGAGCTCAATAGTGTAGAGTATCAGAGCTTTCCATAAGCTTTTTATGGAATTAGAGCGAATCTTCACGAGCAAATCTCCTTGAAGGTATCAGAGCAAAACTCCTCGAAGGAATCAGAGCAAATATGTTGAGTATAATTGGAGTGATTCCTCTGGCTGGTATCATAGCATAAATGTCAAATAATCTCCGAGCGATTCTGCTAGCTGATGTCAGAGTATATTCAAAATCGCTAAGATGGCATCAACGCATATGAAATCTCTATACGAAATTGCTAAGTTGGTATAAGAGCAAATAGATCGCTTAAGTCTTAAGTTGTTATTAGAGTGATCTCTTTAGCGATCTCTATAAGACTTAGCAGCTTCCCCCTTGACTTAGTAACTCTGCATCAATAGCAAACGTTAGAGCAATAAGAAATATGTCCCTTATCTTGTGTCGCTAGTCTAAAGGGAGAAAGATAAATAAACAATTAGTTATTGTCTGGGAACGAATAATCGCTTTCATTGATAAAGCTTTGAAGTACAGTGATTACAAGCGATTTACAAAAAGATATAGAGCTACATAATAGACTAAGCTAAAATCTTCCATGAGGTGTAAGTCCATATGTAGCGTATGCGTTGATCTTGGCTTAAGTCGATTCTTTATCGTTCTCTGAAATATTCTTCTGATTCACCACCCAAAGTCATTCCTTCTCAATCTTCTCTCTATCAACCAATCTGCCTCTAAACATAAGCGGCCTCTCCAAAACATGCTTCTCTGGCACCTTCATCAAATTAAATCCTGCTCGCACCAAGATAATCGACCATAGACTTTTGTAGGAGAATCTCATAAAATCAACGAAGGCATCTGGGGGGGGTTCCTGTCATGTAGATACCCTAGTGATGGTGCATCTTGATGAATCTGATCTCTGCCATCTGCCATTCATCTATGCTTCGCTCGGGCACATACTCCTCTACGCCCTTCACTTCAGTTTCCACAAGAAACTTCCTTAACTCTTCCGGCATCCTGGAGAAAATTCATTCCTTGACAGCAGGGAAGGCAACCTTGTTCTCAGCGCTGTGTAGCTTAGGCCTTATTTCCTGAATTACATTGCACACTTGCTTTCTTGCTTCCGCATCTCTTTGATGTTTCTCAGCCTCCTTCACCAAATACGACACTACCAAATCCTGAGCGTATAAGTTCAAGGCATCTCTGATACCACTTGTTGGCCCGTAGCACTATAACACACGTAGAGGGGGGTGAATACGTGCGTAGAGGTTTTGACCTCTTTTTACAAATAAATAGCGTTTTCTAAAAAACTCCTCTTTAGTGATTAAAATCACTAAGTCAAAGAGCTAGCTTTTTCTCAAAACTCATTATGAGAAAAGGTCGCTCGTTCAGAGTCTTAAGCGAGCGGAATTTTGGTGAGCAAAAGTGCTAAGTTAGAAAACCTTGCTTAGAGTAAATCGTGAGTTTGCTTTAGTGAGTGTGTGCTTGTATATGCAATAATCAAAGCAGTAAATGAATAAGCAAAGTAAATAACTGAAAGTAAGAACACGAGCGAGTTTTATAGTGGTTCGGTGATAAAACACCTACGTCCACTCTTCTTCCACACTTGGAAGGAATCCACTAACAAACTTGTTAAATACCGGGATCTTCGGTCCTCCAGTTAGACAATGCACGGATCTTGAGTCCTCCGGCTGAACAACAAGCAACTTCAGTCCTGCTTGTGGACGGGTGAGTGAATTCGGTCTCACTCGGGACAAATACAAAGGTGTTGTTTACACAACAGACTCTCTAACTACCAAGATAACCATTTGACAATAAGTTCAAAGGAAGGACAGAGTTATCTTCTTCTTAAATGTTCAAGTATAAACAAGAACACTCAAGGTATGAGGATCTACAGAAGTCTTAAAACAAGAGAAAGTTCTAAGTAGCTCAACTTTTCAACTCTAAGATCTAAAAATATTTCTGAGTATTAGCTAGAGTAGAGTGAAATCGTAAGTATGAAAGCTTGAAAGAATAGCAGTGTAATAGCTTGTTCGCGCGTTCGTTGAGTTGAGTTATGAGTTCTTGGATCTTCAGTATTTATAGAAGACATGGATGATATGACCGTTAGAGAGAGAAAGTCATATCCCAATGTCTCTTCCTCAAACATCTTGAAATACGCAACTTCTGATTTGTTAGGTTGTAGATTTATCTTCATTCTGCAGTCAATCTTGT
Organism: Monarda citriodora; assembly: GCA_028566335.1. Classification (NCBI taxonomy): domain Eukaryota; kingdom Viridiplantae; phylum Streptophyta; class Magnoliopsida; order Lamiales; family Lamiaceae; genus Monarda; species Monarda citriodora. The sequence continues at coordinate 8,358 of JAOWBJ010120704.1, read as the reverse complement.
ACTATGAGATATCAAATCTGATCTTCTGTTGACATGCAGTTCGGTTGGTCATTCCCGCGTGTCCACCTGTCACTGGGCTCTGATTTTCATTAAATGCAGCTCGTGAAATAAGGAATTTGGAATGTAGCGCTGGACATTCGTTTGAGAACTGAAGTAGAGGTCGCGTCTTTTGATGTGGGTGCTCGAAATCTTAGTATCATTGCTTTATCAGGAGCTTTATTAGGTTTTAAGGTTAAAGAACATTCTCTGAGCAGATGTCGCTTGTCAGCATCCCTTTAAAGAATCTTGCTTGAATAAACTCGCTTGACAAAATTCGATTGTCCATCCTTTTCAAGTGTGATTTCTATGTTATATATGACCGTGCCTAAGGGCATATCGGTTGAAGTAGACTCTTTTTTATCAACAAAACAGAAGCACTTATTATTATAATTATAAATCTAGCCGACAGAATTCCATTAGTCTAATTCTAGGCCTTAGGATAAGAGTTTTATTCTCTATAGATCCTATAAACACATCAAGATAAATAATGTTGTCGCTTGAAAATATTGCTTGAAGAAATTTTCTTTGGCACTTGTTCTTCACTTGAGACAGCTCTTGAGACATGTCGCTATGAAGATTTCCGCTTGAGCTTTATCGCTAAGAGATCTTCGCTTTATCTTTAAGCGCTTGAGAGACTATACTGAAACCGCTTGGCCAAATAGTCGCTAGCGAGGAATCCGCTAGGACTTCAATTGTCGCTTGGTAGGAAAAACACTTGAGAAAATTTAAGCTCCCTAACAAGTGAGCTTTTCTAAATACATGAAAATTATTACAAGTGTCCTGCATCTAGGGGAGTTCTTTTACAAGACAATTAAGAACATGAAGAATTAGTTAAAGGGACTTTGGTATAATCAAAACAATTAAAGAATTTTATTAATCCTAAATTTCCTCATAACTAAATATTCCAACAGTAATATAAAATTATAATACTCTGTATTATTTATTAGAGTTCTAAAAGTCCCCACCTAGGTCCACCTAAACTCTAGGCGGCACCCCACCGCCTAACTACCGCCTAAGAGCTTATCGACATCCCAACTATCGACCATATTTAAGTTTAATTTGACTTTAGGTGTGAAATAATCGATACTTATGCTAATTATTTGTTTTAACTATATGGATTATGGCTAAATTACTCACTCCGTCCCGCGACAATTATTCCTAAGTATTATTTTATAGGAATGGTGTGGGACGGAGGTAATATATTACAAATATTGAATTCTATACATATTGATATTTGTTGGAGTTAAAAAATTATTGTAAACTATGAACATCATATAAAAATTATGAAATATATGAAACTGGGTTATTAATTTGCTTGATTTAAATCATGTTATATCATGTGTCTTTAGCTTTTCAAATTGATTAGCCATATTCCAATCCAATTTACATCAAGGGAGAAAAAATATTTGGAGTGTCAGAGTCTCATTCCTTGCATGAATAATGACATTCTTTGGATTATACCTCAATAACTATTAAGCTTCGGATCCTTCAAATATTATTTTCGGAAAGTTTATCCTATTAGCTTCCATTCCATTTGTCACACTCCTCAACCAAAGATCGTAAGGTTATAAGCTTTTCTTTGTAACATGTCAAAATCTACCGAAAGTTATGTTCAATTCCTTAAATTGACTTATCTCCTTTCTTTGAACAACATCAAGCTTGTGCTACTAATTTGATATGGAATAAGATGTACTCTATCCGTCTCGTTTCAGTAGTCATGTTGTTTTTCAATACATAATTTTAATAGAGTGTTTTTAGAGATAAAGTGTAGTATTCGATATTTTAATGCATATTTTATTATTTTGAAATTAAAGCATCCTAGAGATAAAAATATATTGATATCTGATTTTAAATACAATATTGTATCAAGACCTTTTATTTGGCATAAAAATTTGTTTAAGTCGGTATAAAAATTTATAAAAATCGGAGAACACACGAATATGTTATGATAATTTAACTTTTAGCTCAGCTCGTTTGTAGGATGTCTCAGACTTGCTAGAGATGATGTTTTTCTACAATCGGCTACGTCCAAAGAACTTGAGAATAAACTATAATTCAAGTAATGTAACAGTTCGGGACAGTCCGACTTGTAGATGGACGACTAACTTTACAGACCAACACGACTCTTTCCAGTGTATTTTTTCCTCACTTACACACTCTTGAGAAACTTCCTAGGCCAAGCACGCTTAATTTTAGAGTTTTCATGGGTGAGCTTCAGAAATAAGATCACCTCGTTGGCATGAGTAGCACCAATCAATTCTTTTAACCTCTCCTCGAGTATGCAGTCTCATTCTTGCATACTCTCAAAATCTCTGTCATTCCGGCATATCTTGGTTCATCCATGTGATGTGTCCCTTTTTTTTTCAAAAAACGTCCACAAAGACATGAGGTTAGGCAGACCCCAACCTGTACATATCAACCAAATAATCAATAATCTCGTACACAAGTCGAGCCCAAAAGTGATTCGGCCACAACAGAACAAGACATACCAACACCTGACCGAACCCATAACTTGGGTCATGTCAACAGATCTAAGTGAAGAAAGAACTCAACGTCATCCCTGCTAAGGCCGAATGCGCATATGACACATTCAACAGGTACCAGGGAGTCTGACCCAACCCACAGACCAGACCAAGTCAGAAAGTCGAACTAACACACACAGACCACTACTACTCTGCCAAGAATTAATGCACCTATGGCACATTCAACTGGTACCAGAGAGTCTGACCAAACCCACGGGATGGGCCAAGTCAGAGAATCTAACAAAAGGATACAAATCACAAAACCTTGCCAAGGCTGAATGTACGTACCTATGGCACATTAACTGGTACCAGGGAATCTGACTGAACCCACTGGCCGGGTCAAGTCAGAACAAACAAGATCCAGATAAGACCCAGAGTGGGGAGAGAGAGCGCAGTGAGCAATTCAACCCCCCTATATGTACCTAGAAAACCGAAGGAAACAAACAAATCAACCAACTAAAGTGACCAGACCCAGTAAAGTAGAAGATCATTGTACGAGACTAACCATCATCAAGATAGGGAAGAAGGAAGGGAGCATAGGGAGCAACTCAACCATACCGATATCTGAATCGCCAATTAGGGTAACCCAATTGGTCCATCCAAACGAACGGCTTCACAAGGTGAGGCGCCGAAACTGCATCAAAGACCTTCAGGGCAAGGGTCTGAGCCCCCTGTCAACCAAGAATTTAGCTCTGCGGTTTCCCACTCTGTAAATGTGGAAGAACTGGATGTCAAACTGTGGGAGCAGGGCCCTAATGCGCGTCATATGGTGACGCACATCCGCAGCACCGAGGTGCCCCAAAGAAAGAATAAAGAACACAACCGCATAATCCATCTCAATCCAGATGCGCGTAGAGTAGTCCGTGGCCAAGATCAAACCCTGAAGAAGAGCTAAAAGCTCCACCTCAAAGCTCGAGTTGGCCAAGAGAGGAACACATTAGGCGACGGGGATGACGTCATCCGGACCTCGGACTACACCTCCACCACCCGCCGAAGCCGAAGAAACTCCGTCCTTAGAAGCAGTGAAGGACCCGTCAGTGTTGAGCTTGTCCATTCCCTTAGAAGCTCTTACAGGAGCCGCTTTTTGTCTGTGAATCTGTACACCGGCGATCACTTTGTACTTCTACCCCGGTCATCACAGGTAATGTGAGTTTGCCTCGAATTAAGATTGATGGAAAGCTTCTCTATACCATTAACGAATAGTGGAATGATGCAATCATAATTACATTGTTAGGTCTAGTGGCGAAGCCAGGTAGGGGGCAGTGGAGTCATGTGCCCCACTTAGATTTTAAAAAATATTAGCCATATAGTATTAAAATATTTACAATTTTACCTTTTAGCATAACTGGTGGAGACTCCACTCCATCATTCTTAGTAGACAAGGGATCAAACCTCATTAGGGGCGCAATTTGTTGTTTGTTTGTTTTCCTATCTTTTTCTCCTCTCCTCCCATTATCTTTTTCTTTATCATTTTTTTTTTCATTATTCGTTTTTCTTTTCCTTTATCATCTTCTTTTTCATTTTTTTTTTCACTTTTTCTCTACAAACAATCTATTAAGTTCTTCTTATTTTTATTTATATTTTTTATATTTCATAGTATATCCGGTCTGCATTACTTTATTTTCCTTTAATTTCATTTTTCATTAGTATATTTTTCATTTTTTGGTTTTTTTTCCCATTTTCTTTCTCTTTAATGTTCTCTCATTATCTTTATTGTTATCATATTTTCCTCTTTCTTTTTCGTTTATTTTATTGATTTCTTTTTTCTACTCGCATATATTTTTATTTATTTATTTTATTTTTACACTTCCATTTTACTATTAATCTTTTGAGTGTTTTCTTCTTATTTTTTCATTTATTGTTTTCTCCTCTAATCTAATTTCTTTTTCTTTTTCTTTTCTTTTTTCTTGTTATTTTCTATTTTCACTTTTTCTCTACTAATAATCTATTGAGTTCTTCTCATTTTTTCATTCATATATTTTTATATTTCATAGTTTATCTAGCCAATGCATTATTTTATTTTCCTTTCATTTTTCACTAACATATTTTTGTTTTTCGTCTCTTTTAATGATCTCTCATTTTCTTAATTTTTCTCACTTTTTTCTCATTCATTTTCGTTTTTTCTTGATTTTTCTTTTTTATCCTACTCGCCTTTTTTTAATTTTTTTTACACTCTCATTTACTATTCTATTGAATGTTTTCTTCTTATTTTCGTATCCATGCTTTAATATTTCAAAGTTTTTCTGGTAATACATTATTATTATTATTTTTCATTTTATTTGTCTTCATTGAGCTTTCTCAACTATGAAGGTCATAAAAAATGATATTCATAATAACATGAGAGATCAGATAGTTATTGTGAAGCGGTTTAACGATAGAAAAATAAGAATATGATGTTAATTAGTTTATTTTCTTTTCTTTTTGTAATATCTATTAATGTCATTCGAGCGACATTATAGTTATATGAATATTTTTTTCTTGTTGGAGTTGGCCCCACTGAGCCCTAGTTAGGACGACTATATTATACTAGGAACTAGATGTATAGTTTTTGTGAAGCAGTTTAACGATAGAAAAATAACAATATGATGTTAATTAGTTTATTTTCTTTTCTTTTTGTAATATCTATAAATGTAATTCGAGGGACATTATAGTTATATGAATATTTTTTCTTGTTGGAGTTGGCCCCACTGAGCCCTAGTTGGGTCGACTATATTATACTAGGAACTAGATGTGTTGTTACAATCGCTGGGTGTAATAGCCCGGCTTCCGGACTGACGGCTGACCCCACAGACCAACACATGTATTTCCAATATGCTTTGTCCTCACTCGCACACTCCTTGAGAAACTTCCCAGGAGGTCACCCATCCCACAATTGCTCCAGGCCAAGCACACTTATCTTTGGAATTTTCATGGGTGGGCTTCCGAAAAGAAGATGCACCTTGTTGGTATGAGTAGCACCAATCAATTCCTTTAAGCTCTCCTCGAATACGCACTCTCAGTCCTGCATACCCTCAGAATCTCTCTCATTCGGGCATGACTCGGTTCATCCATGTGCCCTTTTGCTTAACTTGACCTTATCGGAGCCGCTCTTTGTTCGTGCCTCTCGCACCGGCGATCACTCCGTACCTTTGTCCTGGACCCCACATGCCCACCAGTTTCCGCTTAGTTTGTCCCCGAACCACACCGTACTGGTAGAGGTTCAGGCTCTGATACCACTGTAACCCCAACTTCTCATAAATAAATTAATTGCTTTACTCAGTAAAATAAAACCTTATCTACTAATTACTAAAGTCAATAAGAACCAACAAAAATCTTCATCATAACGAAATCAACCAAATTCAACGGAAGTCTCAAAGAACTCTTATAAAAAAAATATAACTAATTTATTAATCTCGACTCTACGACCACCATCATTCACCACACCACCCATCGCCCGAGACTGCTTCTGAAAAGATTAAAAAAATAGCTTGGGGTGAGTACTACTAACTCAGTGGGTTGCATTTTTATCCATATTATACGAATCACCACAACATAAATATATTCTGTAAACATATTCTTCTTCTCATTCTCTAATTTACGTCCGAAGACGAACTTACTTTTTCTATTTTACGTCCGAAGACGAACTTTTTACTTAACGTCCGTAGACGAACTTTCTATTTTACATCCGTAGACGACAACTTTCTTGATCGAGTGCAGATTTTCGAGAGTAATTAATAGCAGAAAATATAGAAAACACACAGAGATCTACGTGGTTCGATTTACTGAGGTAAATCTACGTCCACGGGGAAAATGGTATGCTTTTGTATTGCTTTTGCGTAGAGTACAATAATTGAGAGCTTGTAACTTTTCTACTCTACTAAAGGTGCTAGCAAGGCCGAACCTAACCGCTCGGGAACGGTTATCAGCAACTTGGGGATGTGGGTGAAGATCGTGTAATAACACGTCACCCACATCGTTACTCTGTCTAAAGTAGGCCGAGAAATTACAAGTGTTTTTAGTACTGGGGGCTTCGGTCATGCCGGAGTCCTTTATAGTGCTTGTCTACACTCGGAGTCTTTGACTTCGGGTCTGGAGTGATGGCTATCTTAGAGTTGAGATAATCTGAATAGCTTGCTTTTATACCACACTGCCGAAGTCCTTTCTTGGGTCCAAAGCGGTAGGCGACTTGGGCCGACTCCTAAGCTTATGCTGTGAATGGGCCAAAGTTGATGGGCCTTCTCCAATGGGCTTGAGGGGTTCAGGCCGTATCCCATCATTTCTATTTTACGTCCGTAGACGACTTTCTATTTAACATCCGTAGACGACAACTCTCTATTTTACGTCCGTAGACGACTTTCTATTTAACATTCGTAGACGAACTTTCTTAGCTCGTAAGCTAGCTGCATATCACACATATTAGTTGAGTAAAACATATAATAAGGATAAATACGAAAATACAACTTTTTCCCACCTTAACCTTTCTTTGACTCCTTAACCTTTCATGACTCAATTGCATGAAAACCTTGTATCTGTGATTAAATTGTTAACCCCTACGCTCCTCGCCTAAGAAAATATAATATGATCTTAATTACCAAACTTATCGGCTTGCAACGAGCTTATCAATTTCGTAAATTTTCCTCAAGATAATGCATGATATCATTTCATAAAGAAATTTGTACCTACATAATTATGCATATTCAAAACCTAACTTATGCAATTCGTATGTATATATCTTTTTATAAAAGTCAACCTCTATATATATATATATATATATATATATATCTATATATATATGTGTGTGGGTGTGTGTGTGTGTGTGTGTGTGTGTGTGTGTGTGTGTGTGTGTGTGTGAGTGTGCGCGCGCTATGCAAATATCAATAATCAAAATACTCTTGCTCCCCACTTTTATTTTAAAGAAAATAAACTCACGGTCACGGATCACGGTGCAACCTACAACTAATATAACTTGAAAAAATAATGCACGAGTGTGAAACACAGTAACATACATCCTAGTTGTACTATATATATCCAAAATCAAAGAAAGAAAAAGCAAGTTATAAACTTAAGGGATAAGAATTCTTGTCGGCCATTGATTGTACTATATATATCCAAAATCAAAGAAAGAAAAAGCAAGTTATAAACTTAAGGGATAAGAATTCTTGTCGGCAACAATCAATGGCTTATGGATAGTAAAAAAATCTTTATATGAATGTTTCCTCATCATTGACAAATAATACCGCAAAAAAAATGATAATTGAAGAATCAACTGAAAATTATTGGCCGATTACCTGTTGCCGGAAGAGTTTTTACTTTAGGTGTGCCGAAAATCTAAATAAAGATAAGGTTATCTATTTATACTACTAGGGTAAGTTAATAATTGGGCTTGAATAAAATATTAAAAAAATGGGCTTAAGGTAAATAAATTACGGGCTTAAAATGCATCATTAATGTAAATATACAAAAAAAATTATGAAGTTATGCATGCTTGAATTATTTTCTAAAGGCGCGATTTACGAAGCTCAACAATTTAAACACATAAATAAATAAATAAAATAATTGGAAAAAAATGTAGGTAAAATATTTGGGTTGCTATATCATCCCATCCTTTTTTTTTAAAAAAAAAATCGTCCTCGAAATTACTTACCTTATTCTAGCAAGTGGGGATATCTAGATCTTATGTCATCTTCCTTTTCCCATGTGCCTCCCTCTTATCGTGCCTACTCCATTGGACTTTGACTAACGCAACCTCCTTGTTTCTTAACACGTGAACTTTTCTATCTATAATAGAAATAGGGTGCTCTTCATAGCTCAAATTCTT
>JAOWBJ010120599.1:0-13494 GCA_028566335.1 Monarda citriodora | reverse complement strand
TCAGTAGGCTTTGTTACTGGGCTTGATTTCTTAGTGAAGGCCTGTTTGTTAGTAAATCTTGCATTGTTGAATCTATTTGCCTTTGAGGAGGGCAACTTGGATACATTGCTCTCACTCGTTGATTCCAGCGGAGAATGTTCTTCATCTGGCTTGCCAGTTGTCAGATTCCAAGAGGTAAGTTTCTCCTTTCTCCCTGTAGTTGGCAGTTATACATGGCATCTTTTTTCGGCCTAAATATTCAGATATGATCTCGATGATGCAGAGAGTGTCATATCGAAGCTCCAGCGTTGTGGTTGCATCAGCATTTCATAAGATGCGGTCTCTGCATTCAAGGTAACCTAGATAAAGTGGCTTTGATTTCATCTGTATGTTATATTATTTCATCTTTATCATAAAAATCTCCAACTGCCTTATAATTAAATTTGTCTCATCTAGTGGGTTATCAAGTTGATTCTAGCGACTATCTCCTCTTATTGACATTTTCCTTATGAACTCTGCAAATTTACGGTCATCTCTGGTGCACTCAAGTTTATAGATCTGCAGACGTACGTTTCACTCATGAGGGAGCGTTGGAAACAGTTGGATAATCAATTATTTGGTCTGTATTTTCTTGCTTGTTGATTTTCCTACCCTTTTGCAGTGTGGTGGAATACACACATAATGAAAAGGAAAGCTTGAGTTCACAAACTTTCGCAAGCACCTCACATATGGAGGCTTCTGCGTGCTTAGAAGAAGAAACAGAGGAGACATGCAATGGGGAGATCTTCTTGAAGTGTTTGCTACAACAGAAAGATGTCTCTGAGTATGATGATCTAGCAGATTTTATTGAATGCAAAAAAGGCAAAGATTACTCGGCTTATTTAAAGAATCGTCAAAGATTTCGCAAGTGGAGAGCTCAGAAGATAGCTGTTTTGAAGTTCAAAAGAAAGAAAAAGTCTCGGAAACAATGGCAAGCTGATACACAGTGGCGAGTTGATACGCGTGGCAACCGGAATGATTGGAACGCAAGTGCAGAGGTGGCTGATGACATGGAGGCAGGTGCAGTTGAGAATTAGTTGTTGTCGGTTGTTTTTCCTTCGGTATTAGTATAGCAAGAAGTAGTAGTTTTATTATCTTGGTTTTGAAGTTTGTAAGGACGCTTTCATGCGCAGATTGTGTTTGGAGTTCGTAACATTTTCCCTTTCAATATAAATCAGGTAACGAGTGAATCATTGCTCAAACATCTTGTGTTCATTTCAGTTCGAGTACAATTTTCATACATACAAACGTGTGTATACATTCGAGGGCCTTTACTCCTATCAGAAGCACACATGTAAATTCTGCTCCAGCTATATTTTATGTACAAAAATCAAATATTTCATTTAGTATTGGTTCTAATGCTGCTGTGATACCAAAAGCATCTTTATATGAACACAGGGCTGGCTGCTACCGATGCTAAAGCTAGCTTAGGACTGATTTAGACCCGAATTGGACCATTAACTGAATCTTTGTAGGAAATCGCATCCTTGTTCTTCATGATCATGGCCATGCTAGAGTTGAGTTGATCGTCGAGATCTCTGCTTCTGTTCTGTCTGTGTTTGGGATTCGGGTTATGTTGTTGTTGTTGTTGGTGATGGTGCATCTGCATTTGCTGTTGCTTCTGCAGATGATACAGTGATTGCAGCCTCCCGATTTCTCTCTCTAACATTCCTTGCTCCCCTGTAGACAATGTTTTTTAAGGAAAGTAAGATCAGTTGGTTTGGCGAAAATGAAAGACGGTGGTTGTTGTAGAGATTGTCACATTGTTTGATCATCTGCTCCTGCGAGAGACTCTCGAGACGCTGCCTTAAAGCTCTGTTTTCCATTGTCAAGATCATATTCTGCTGTTCCATGAATTGAAGCTCGGCCGAAACTCCAGCTCCTTCTGCCTGCATCATGAAAAACCAAATAAGGACTCTAGGTCCAGACTTACCCTAAGGACCCGAACCCGAAAATTTTAATATGAGCGGGTCTAGATCGGGTAATTACCCTGGGTAAGGACTCGGACCGGACCCGATAGTTTTTTTATTATTTTATTTTATTTTATTTTTATACATAATTAAATTTTTTTTTATATATATTTATTATCCTCTCTAAAAAATTATATATATATATATATATTTTTGAAGAAAAAATAATAATTTCAACTATTCGCACAAACTGAAATTATTCTGTATATTATAGAATCTATAGGTATTGCTTCAAAATAAATAAATAATTTCAACTATTCGCACAAACTGAAATTTTTCGGCATTAAAAAATAGTTTGTATTATAGAGTATAGTTTGTGCGAATAGTTGAATTTATTTATTTATTTTTAAGCAATACCCCTATAATTATTTGGTATATTATAATGTTAATTGTAATTAGAAAAAAAAGTAATGGTGATGATTTATCTTTAATTATTTTTCGAAATGAAATCGTGTCAAGATTCATGAAACGATCAAAAAAAGAATATATTTGATCCAAATATTAAAATTATATAAAAAAATGGACCGGGTCGAACCCGGACCCGAAAAAACGGGTCTAATCGGGCGGGTCTAAACTGACGGGTGGGACCCGGACCCGGACTAAGCGGGTCCGGGCCCGGTCCGAGTATTACCCGCCCATTGACATCCCTACGATCGAGTATGCATAATCAACAAGCTCAAAATAATTCAATCCAATCAAAGTATGTGTTGGATTAGCATGTTTACCTTGAGAATCTCGACAGTCCGTTCAAGATGAGCTATATATTGAAGTTTCCTCACCCTTGACCTCTGAGCATTCTGCCTGCATCTCAAGAATTATTCACGTTGCTTTTTCGACGTCTTAAACAGATTTTTCTGCTGCAGAATTCTTACTGTTTAGCGCGTTTCAACTCCGTCTTTGATCCAGCAGTCTTAGCTTGAGAAGCAGCAGCTTTGTCAGCAGAGGAAACCAATTCTCCCAAATCCTGCAAGGTCGATATGGAGACATATATCTGTCATAAGATGATGCATGGTTGGAAAAAAACCGGAAATTATTGTCGGATATTTTAGTGTAATTGGATTAACTTGATTCATCAGTGCCGTCATAATTAGACATCATTTAAGTTTAGAGGTGCGGAATGCACACTTATTTGAATTCATTATAACTTTAGAGGCGAAGCCTAAGGAATGGGGATTCGGGACAGCGCCCCGATAAGCAGGGTCCTAGGGGCGGCAGCCCCTAGCGGGGTTTGGGGGCAGCGCCACGGAGCTGGGTCCAAGGGGCGGTAGCCCCCGGCGAGATCCAATGACAGAGCCCCTGGCTGGGGTTAAGCTGCCATGTCAGCTTGGAAATTTTTTATTTTCATTAAATTGCTGTATAGAAAATTCATTAGAAAATTTAATTTCTGGATTTTGAAAGAACCATTTTGCAATTTTATAACTTCAAAAACTGCCATGAATGTTTTGTAATAAAACTGCAATACCCGTTTTATTTCCTTGGTTCTGATCATATTTTGCTTTTGGTTCGAATTCACTCACACACATACGAAAGTTCAACTCTGAATTATATCTGATCGAATAATTCGATAGAACCGTCGAATTGATTTGATCTGAAAGTATTTAAAACACCTTTCAAAGTATCTGTTTGTTTTCATTTATGTGTAATCTTCACCACAACTATTTCAGCATTCATGCATTGTGAGTTTTACCTTTGTGTGAGAAGAGCCGAAATAGGCATTGACGAATTCGGATTCGTCGTCCATCGCCAACTGGTCCGCCGCGGCTCCCAAGTAAGCACAAGAATCGCTCGCGGAGCGCCGGTGGTGACCTCTGTGGAAAAGGGCATCCGAGTCGTTCAAGAGATCGTCGAGCCACGACGGTTGCTCCTCCTCCTCCTCCACCACAGTGTTCGGCTTCCCTCCGGATTCATTCGGATGCAAGGGGAAATGGGGAAATGGCAATAGCTTCCCATTTTCCCCGGCTTTTGCCAATCCACTCGCGCTTTCCATTTCTGCTTTGCTTAATGCAAAAACTGGGATTACCTGCTCACAAATTTTGTCTGGAAAATATTTTGTTTTCAGAATTTGAACAGATAGATCTATCGATGCTGAATCGCTAAAATGCCATTTCGAGATCTGCCCACAACTCCAGAAATCGAAGCTCTGGAATTTGGGGCGTGGGGATGCAAAACGCAGAAGCAACCAAGAGGGCCGATCATGAAACTAAGGTGTCATTTATATCAACTTTCTCATACCTTTATTTGGAGAGAGAGAAAGAGAGAGAGAGAGAGAGCGCAACTCGCGCAGAAAGTTTTCATGAATTTTTGTCCACCAACTTTGCATGCACTCATTCTTCAAAGGAAGACTTGATAATAACTTAGGAATCACGGATACGAATACGAAATACGTATATAGTACGATATGGGGACGAAAATACGTTAATATTCAAAAAATGAAAATACGATACGTCAAAATACGTTTTTATTTTTTCAATATTTTTCATATATATATATATATATAATACATTCATCAAGAAACTAAGCTAAATTTACATAATCATGATAAATTAAGCAAAGAATAAGTCAACAAGTCATATATCATAATAATGTTGTCTTAATAGTTCATACATATTGAAGTTCCCAACAAGCAAAAATCCAGAAGTTGCTCGTAAGAAGAGAAAAGAAAGAACGCGAGTGAGAATTTCTGATTCTGTGTAAGTGACGGAAAGAAGAAAATTGAAAACCTAGGGTTCAAATACGAAAAAACGTTTTTTCTTATGTATTTTTAATCTTTAATTGAATTTTGATCGTTTTATTTTTATTTTTTTAAGAAAATTAAAATACGTTTAATAAAAAATACGTCTCCGGGGATGTATTTTTGGCGTACTTCGGTGTATTTGTCCCCGAGACGTTCCCGGAACGGGAGGCTGAGGAGTGTACCCGTGCTTATAATAACTATACTATAGTTATTTTTTTTTCAATGTTTGAGGATATGATGCACATTAATTCATGAATAATAGACCTTACTATCAAATAGTACTTTATTTCTGATATGTAACGTTAGTATGACATAAATAATAGTATTGATAGTATTTAGAATCTTCATCTCCCTCCGCTCACCACAAGACTATCATATCCTATACTATCATAACCAACATTAATTGTGCTATTTCCTTCACCATAGGGATTCAATTCCGTACCATTACCATTTCCGAGCAAAGACTCGATCTCCTCTGCATCAACGTCTTCTTTCCTGCTCCATAGACGTCTTCCGCCATGAATCAAACCTTCAAGCTCCATCGCGACTTCTTTCATGGTAGGTCTCTCTTCGCCTCTCACTCTCAAGCACTCTTTTGCAAGGCTAGCAACTTTTGAAATCTGCTCCATATTTCCATCAGCAGCTGTGTTTGCATCAAGTATTTCCCACAATCGATTTTGCTTCAATATGTATAGGAAATAGTTGGCTAGGTTTCTCTCCTCCCCCGCCTTGTCGAAGCTCAGTGCCTTTCTACCCGTTAGTAGCTCCAAGAGGACTACTCCGAAGCTGTAGACGTCGCTCTTTTCAGTCAACTGGCTCGTCTGCATGTACTCGGGGTCTAAGTATCCGAACGTCCCTTGCACCATGGTTGACAGCTGAGTGAGATCTAGAGGAACCAATCTCGAAGCTCCGAAATCGGACACTTTAGCCATGTAATTTTGGTCCAGAAGGATGTTGTCCGGTTTGACATCTCTATGTATGATTGGCGTAGAAGCCGCAGAGTGCAGGTACGCGAGCACGCCTGCAGTTTCCGCGCCAATCCTGAGGCGCGTCTCCCAGCTAAGGAGACGCGCCTTGGCCGTATTGTGCAAGTACCCAGAGAGGGTCCCGTTGCTGATGTACTCGTACACGAGAAGAGGGACCTCCGTCTCGAGACAACAACCTAGGAGCCTGACTACGTTCCTGTGGTTGACTTGAGACAGGACGAACACCTCGTTGATGAATTGCTCGATTTGGTTCGGATCGACTTTCTTGGACTTCTTGATCGCGACTGTAGTTGTATCCGACAACTCGCCCTTGTAGACGGTGCCAAAGCCGCCTTGGCCTATGATCGTACTATTGTGGAAATCCTTGGTGGCCTTGCGCAGATCTGATGAAGTGAAGATTTTCACCATGTTGGGTAGCGGTCCTTCGACACCGGTGAGCTTATCTTGTAACAAGTTGCCACCATTTTGAAGAAAGTACTTTTGCTTCAACCTTTGCAATGATCTTCTCTTGAGTTCCAAGTACGAAAGGATTGCAGCAAGTAGAAAACCGGAGATCCCAAAGGAAATTCCTGATATATACACACGTATCAAAAAAAGCTAGTATTTTGTGATAAATTATGAAAAGAAGTTGGAGATGATAAATAGTACTCCAGGTCCTAGCCGATACGGCCTGTTTACTTCAATGTTTTAAAAAACGAAATCGGGAACTGAGGCGTTTTCCTCTAGCATCATGAGGCGTAAAAATCGATTCGAATTGAGGCGTAGGCCTTAAATAAAAAAATAGTTTCATAGCTAAATAGATTGAAAACAATACTAAATTCATAACATAATAACTAAGTTCAGTACCACAAATTCAATATTGGGGCTATGCCAGACCGGTGCTGGACTCGTAAAACGAAGAGGAATAAAGTCAAATTATTCTGAAGTAATATGGTTGAATTGGGGCACTATCTTTGAAGCTCATAACCGATCCGGTGTTAGTTATAAAAGACAAATGAAATTGGCTTTAATTAAATTTAAAAAAAATCAATTTTTAACTTTGCGTCTGATTCTTACGCCTCGACCTCCTCAGTGCGATTTTGATTCGGTTCCTACATCTCAATTAACAGAGGCGCACGCTTCACTTTTGACCACTGAGGCGCTGTCTTAGATGCGGTTTTCTGCAGGTTGAAACTAAGGCGGGCCTCAGAACGTAGGTTTCTACCGTTTTTTAAAACATCATCGGTGATATTTGAATTTTGTATGCAGTTTTGATGACATGAACACAGAAAAACTAAGAAGGGCCGCTGCAGATGGAAGTGCTGTGGAGACTGATATGTTTTGTTTCGATCCCAAAATCATAAAATGGGAAGATTACTTCATCAATGTTCACATTCCTGGAGTTGTAAAGTACGTCTTCAAATAAAATCCCATGCGGATTCTAATTCTTTGAATTGGTAGCCTCAAATTGTGAAAAGCTGTTTAGTTGGTTTGGTAACATTGATCCATTGCAAGCTTATGGACTAGTGTTGTATAAATGTTGTGAAGAATCAGATTGTAAATTGTATTTATGTCGTATTTTTCTTTTTCTTTTTTTCTTTTCTTTTTTGTAATTGCGTACTTTTATAAAATTTCTCGTGTTGTGTCTCCTTCCCAGATTTGGCATTGTTTGATCACCTTTGATAAGACATAACTTTAACAATAAACAAATAAACAAACAAGTGAAAATGTACTACTATAAATTAAGTTGTATAAATTCCCTCTAGCTCCACTACCCCTCCATCCAGCACACACACCTCTGCTCCCGCTCCTTCCCGCCTAGAACCTAGAGCTGACACGCCCTCCACCTATGCTACTCCGACCTCTCTCCCCTTTGTTCCTCCCACGACTGGTCTTGTCGTTACCTCTCGGGAGCACCCTAGCTACGTCCGCAGGGACCACGAGAAGCTCCCTCGACCGTCCTCCCCGAATGGGCCTCTATCATGTTAGAACCGTTTCGAGTTGCTCACCACCTCCTTTGCTAACAACTCTGATCACGGTAATCCAGATCCTTCTGGGGAGCAACTCTTTGCGAATCTTTGCGATCCTTTCATGAAGATCATCTTGGAGAAGGAAGAATAGAACAGACTTATCATACGCGGGGAATCTCCCTTTTCATCCCCCTACTTCTGATTATCTCCGTGAACTTTTTAGTGTAGAATGTACAAAGGATCGGTCCTCCGGCCACCTTTGCATGTCTCCGCTCTTTAGTCTCGCACATAATTTATTTTTTCTTGCTATTTCAGAAGCAAAAAAATATTAATCTTCATTACACAAAAATTAGGTGCAACCTCCATCTCCCCAAGGGAGTGGGGAATTGCAATAATAATATTTGGTTTTTTTGTGAAGCTCGCTTTTAGATCGACATCATCCAAGATACCTCCCAACTTCTTCACCTGAGGATCTCTGATAGCTCGTTGTTAGCAAACCTCTCCTTCTTACTGTATCTATGCTTCTTGCAATCGTGTCTGGAGACTCAGCCATTGGAATGATCTCTCGAACATCAGTTCTTCCTCTTCTGATCAACCCTGAATTGTAGGACACCTTCCTGCATTATCATGACCACAAAGGTAGTAGCACTGACCGCAATCGTGAGATGATCTTGGATGTGATAGCATACGACCTCATTAATGCGGGTTTTGACGGACCTAGGTTTACTTGGAAACGACAAGGTCTACGCGAACGCCTTGATCAGATACTTAACAGTGAGCCTTGGTCATCCACTTTTGCTATCACCAGAGTTACTCACCTTTTGCGTACAAAAGCCTCTGATCATGGACCTCTTCTCATCTATTGCTCTTTCACTACCCAAACTCCAAAATCTTCTTTTCGTTTCCAAAGCATGTGGGTCAGACATCACACTTTCTTCAGAAAAGTGGCTCACATCTAGTCAGCCCCGACCAGCCAAACTGACATGCTAAACCTCCAATTTAAGTTGGCTAGGATCAAGAGACATCTAAAAAGCTGGAATTGGAGTGTGTTTGGTAATGTCTCCGAGTGAGTCAAGGCTACTGAGGAGGCCCTCTCGGTACTCTGAGAAGCTTATGACTCCGATCCTATCCCCGAAAACAGAAAATCGTTCGTGCAGGCCTCTGCCAAAGAGATATGGAAGAAGAGATATGGAAGCAGAAGGCGGCTTGCCAATGGGTGTGTGAAGGTGAGAGGAACTCTAAATTTTTCCATGGCTGGGTTAAACGTAAAAGATGCAACTCGATGATACATTCCATTTCTATGGGGGATCTCAATATCTCGGATGAGGCTCACATCTGGGACTCGGTTGTTTCCTTCTTCAGGACCCTTCTCACCTCGGATTCTGACAACCTTGGTGAACCCGATCTCAGCGGGATCTAAGCCCTCCCGGCTCTCAGGCCTCTACACCCCTCTGTCAACGACCTATGCCTCTCGAGATAAAGAAAGCGATTTTTGGAATCTCCCGTGATAGTGTCTCTGGGCCTGATGGTTTCACCTCCCTCCTTTATGAGGCATGTTGGGACAATAAATATATGTTAGCTCTCTCCATTGACTACGTACCTTTAATGTCAGCTCAGCCCCGAAACTTTTGATGTCTCTTGTTAGAATGGACCAACTTGGTTATCCTAACTTTAGAATGTACAATCTTGTCAATAATTAGATTATTGTTGTTTATTTCTTGTAAAATTGCTTAATCCTGATTAGCATTTTTTGTATATCCGATCCTTTGGGTGGTCTAATATATATAATAAGTTGTGTTTGAGGGTAAACACTTATGGTTTACTCTCTGCTAAAACTATATAATTATTTCTTCGTTTTGGGCCGATATGATATACCTTTGAGTTTTAAAAAAACAGACGTTGATGAGATAGACTAATATCAATTAAGTACTATACTATTAAATACTCGTGGAATGTGTAAGCCCTAGTTTATAATGTGTATTTATTGAATTACTTTTTCTTCACTTAAACATGTCATATAGATAAGCTTACCGGATTAATTATAATTAGTGAAGTTCGGAGAATAAGTTGCGCTACTTATTTTTCGACGTGTGAAGAAGTTATGAGTTGTTATAAATGTATGATGGTCGCTTACAAAAACAAAATCTACACTCAAATATTCATACTACAATTTTAACAATAAATATATGTTACGTTAAAATTGGTGTCCAAATTATTGGTACAAATTAATTGAAACGTAGAGAGTAACAGCTTGCAACACCACAAATTTTGTAATAATTAAATATTTATTTATACACGCGTTGCAACAATATTTTAAAACCCAGTCCAGCCCGTTCAACCGAACTGGTAGAGTAACGACTCGGGCTTGGCACCGGGCTGGGTGACATCAAAACCTGCCATATGCTGAAACACGCCTTTGACCCACTAGGCCTGGGTCGACCCAGCCGGGTTGATGGGCGGGTCCTAAGACCTTAGACCAAGTTTATCGGTGACCTCCAATGGGAGGTCACGTGAATTTGTAATTTAAAAATAAAGAAGAAATGGTCAATAGTGATGGTGGACGGTTCATTTGTTGCCAACCGGCAACCTCCAATTTCTTTTTTTTTTCATTATTTTCTCTTCTAAGATTAACAAGTGGCAGCATTTAATTGGTCGTTATGATTTTATTTGAATATGATCATAAATACTAATATCTTTTATATAATATATTATATATATAAAATAATTACACTAAAATTTACAACTTTTTTCCTCTATAAATAAAGATCGCATTTCATATAGTTCTATACAAATTAGTTTGCACCTTTTGATTTTTTTATTTTAGAATTTTAATATATTTTTGTTACATATAATTATATAATTATGTTGTATGTAATAATTATATTAAATGATAAGTAATAAATAATAATAAGTAATATTGTGGTTGAATAGTTGTAATGGTCAAGGGTAAATTTATAAAAATATGGATGATTGATTTGGATTGAATAATGAATTATTTAAAGAGAAAGAAATTAATTTAATAATATAAAAATTAGATGATTGAGTATAAAGGAGGTTACTGAAGTTTGAAGCATGGACCCCTAAGAGGAAAGGCCGAGTATATAACCACCCCACCATCTCTTTAATTAATACAGTAATGATATTTAACATAATCATCTTCAGTGATTTTTTAATTATATTTTCTCTTTTAAATTTATAAATTATATGTATAAATATATTGTTAGAATAATAATTACAAAAATACACTTTTGTAATACACTAATTTGCCTCGGGCGTAAAAAACTATTACAAACTATAGAAGAAGATTACAACGCAAAATACTAAGGTAAAGCAAACCGAGTCGAGGATAGCCCTCTATCCGCAAGACGAAATACGCCCCGGTAGTGCTCACGGTTTGGCGTATCGTCCCCAAAGATAAAACGGTTTCGTCCTATCGAGTAGTAGCACCACAAACTCGAAGGCTCCAGCGAACTAGATCAAGGTGAGGAAGAGAGCTCAACTATGACAAAGAAGAACCCAATGCATCTAGATGAAGAAGCTAGCAAGTGCACAAGAATGCTTTGATCAAGTGTCCCAACAAATGCACAAGAAGCCTCTATTTATAGACCATCACCAAGGGGGGAGCATTCATGGCATTGACCAATTGCCAAGATCCAAGTCCACGGCCACGAACCCGAGCCGAGCCGAGCTGGACGGGCGGCGGCGGCGGCGCGCGCGTGTGTGTGCGCGGGAGAGCCCACACTCTCTTGCACACCCACTTAGCCCACTTGGTACTAAGCCCACATGTTTATTCACTTATAAAGATTCTCCTAGAATGGTATCTTTCCAATGTGGTACAACACGTTCACCACTACAAAGAATGGAGAATCCACTTCAAACTTTAAACATCTATATCTCACTCACTGAAATTCGGTTTTGAGAAAATAAGTACACCGCATTCATCTACTCCGAGAGTAGAACAATAATATAATATTTAATTTAATAAATAAATTAAATATTAAATATCAATTATTTTGGATAAACCAAAATTCCAACACTAGAGAATATCTTCTCAGTCCAAGAAGGAAAGAAACCAACCCTTAGCATTTGTTTTCAAAGCCTAAGGTTTCTTTCGTTGTTAGAACTTTCGTTTCCTAACCCCAAAATGAAAAACGTTATTTGCATTGCCTACTCGCTAAGTAGTCGAGGATCTAGTTTGATTGACTAGAACACTTCATAGAGAAGTCTAAAATCGAGACATTGTAACTTCACGAGTAAGGTTAAAACCCGCATGTTGCCCACTCGCGAGACCGAATTCGCTGAGGACTTAGTGGGTTAGCTAAATTACTTCACCGGGAAGTATAAAACTAAGACAATTTCCTACCCATTTAAGGTGGAAGAGTGGACGTAAGAGTTTAGACTCTGAACCACTATAAATCGCTTTTGTGTGTTATCGCTTTTACATTCTATTATCATTTCTACACACTCACGATAACAAAAACGATTTTAATTAAGACAAGATTTATATAAGCGGGTATAAATAACTGTCCATCAAATTTTCGCAAGTGTTTATTATGTGCTAGCAATCGCTACCGAAGTCAGTCTTCCACAAGCGATCACTCTGCCTATCCAGAAGCGTTTCTGAGGGGGTAAAACTATTTTAAATAAAGAAGTTCTAATAACTTTTATACGCACATATTCACTCCCTATTTTATGGCAATCATTATAACAGGCCATAATAACACTACTATCTTTTATCATTTTTTGTATCAAAAGTTCAAACAATTATGTTAGGGCGCGTTCGGTTAAGATTGGGATAAATGGAGATAAAATATGAGGTGGTGATGCCTCATTACTGTAACATGAAGACAAAAAGAGAAAAGACTAACCTAGGGGACTAGAGACAAGTTGTCTAAGAAAAATGAGCAAAAAGTAAAAAAGTCAACGGACCCCTTCCATTACCCGAGCGCCCTTACTTTTTTCATTCGAGATACCAAACATGGGACAAATAGAAACAAATGACTTTTATCCCTAATTCGCACCCTACCAAACATGCCCATGTAAGATGCGGGTAAAAAGAACGAGACTAAAATCAAAAACTTGCAAAATGTTCCCCGAAACAAATAACGTAGGCAAACAAAAAATAGAATAAAAAAGTGAAAATGAAATAGGACATTAGGAAAAGCGCACAAATTTTGCACGGATATTTCGACAATCGGCTCAACAGACAACAGCCAACTCAAACATCTATATCTATACTACTATATGATAATGGGTTAAAGTACTAAAAATACACAAACTTTTTCCCAACTTCGATATTTTCCCTGACTTTTTGAATTATTTTCTAAATACTCGACCTTTTAACAGTGACCATTTTTTCCCCGAATTATATCTCCGGTGAATTCCAATCCTATGTGGCAATAAAAGCTTTTCATACATGTCATTATATTTTTTTAAACTTGTTGACTTAGTAAAAACGTCATTATTTTGGTTGTGAATGGAACGACTTGCGCTTAGGGTTTAACGACGATTAACGATGATTTCCGGCAATTTCTTCGATTCTGAGGATGAACGATAGCAGTCACCGGTTGATTTGAAGCTCGTGACGGGAGAGTGCTGGAACGATGGCATACGAGTAAGTTTTCTCGGTGGTTTAGGGTTTGTCGAAACCTTAGGCCACAAGAATCACATTCTAGAGGACCAACTAAAGCCAGAAATTTAACATAAACAAACCAAAAAAATACCAATTGCAAGGGACACCGCAAGTACCTCCTTTGAGGGTTAGCTTCGGTGGTTGATATGTCAAGAATGGGCTTCCTATTGCACTTGCATAATGGAAATCGAGCTACAGCCGCCTG
>JAOWBJ010120501.1:0-13495 GCA_028566335.1 Monarda citriodora | reverse complement strand
TCTTGTAACTCTGAATCTCTATAATATTGGAGTGTTCCCTCGGGAGAAATCCCCCCAGACGTAGGTGTGTTTACACCGAACTGGGTAACCAATCTCTGGCGTGCTGTTTTACTTCATGTTGTGTCTTGTTCTAGTTGTAGTTCTTGTTTGTGTAGAACCACAGTACGAGTTGAACAATTTCAGACATCGTCTTCTTCAACAAGCATGCATAAACACAGAACCAGAAAATGCATACAAACAGAAGAAAACATTAGCAAAAATGAAGAAGACCAAAAAAGGTAAAGAAAAGAAGATGCATTGTAAAAGAAAACAACAAAAAAACGAATCTAAAAAATTTGAAATTAAAAGGATACAGAAAACACAGACCATTATCGAAAAAACACGACAAGAAACATAAAATGGAAACAGCGAAACTCAAACAAACCTGTGAAAATAATGAAGAAGTTGTTCACCGTGGACCAAGAAAAAATAACAGAAAGGAGCAGAATGATCGAACGGAAGAGAAGCACGTAAGCCGAACACCTTTATCCGCGAAGAGAAGCCGCCGGAAGTGGCTGAATCGCCGGCGACAGAGATAGAGGAGGGAAGGAGAGCAGGAGAGAGAGAGAGCTTTTCCTCCAAAATTTGAAATGAGAGTGGTACTGCAATATTTGAAAAGAAATAAAGTGAGACAGAAAAGGGAGGGGAGGAGGGGTCGGTAGGGAGAAGGGCAAAAGGGAGAGAAATTGTAAAATATGGCTAGGCTTTAAGTTTTATTACTTATGGGCCATTCTTTTTTTTATACCCTTAGATAGCTATCTCATAGCATTTCCTCTTATAACTACATAGGTAAAATTATTGATACGTGAATCAAGTAGTATTAAGAACTTACACAAAAAATAGACGAACACACAAATCTGGCCGTACTAAATAATAATATCACTATTTACCACACGTTAAAAGTTGGCGGCAAGATTTGAACTCGGGACCGTCGTTTGATATTCAATTACCATGCAAAAGTGTAGGGAAGTTGAAAACCCTAGACAAATCATTGTACCGTGTTCTGATCTCTCTTTATTTCGTAAATATCCATTCCCAAAGCTCTGGTTCGATTCTTCTCGCCAGCATGTTATCGAGTTAATTAATTTTCATATATTATTTGTGGTCAATAGTTTGATCGTCGGGCCCACCAAGTGGCGACTCTTGCATTTATAATTTGGGGTACAATAAATAATTGTCATGTTATAATAATGCCAAGGAAAATAGTAAAAAAAATACAATTGTGCCTAATTTATTTTTTTCATGGTATGTCGCAACTTATTTTAAACATAACTCATCTCTCAACGCTATCAAAAACAACCGGAAGGATCAATACCAAGTTGATAAGCAAAAACATAATAAGTTGTGTGTCTATTCATTAGTAGTATAGATACTAATATAAAACTTATTCTAATTATTTAAAATAAATAAAGTTACACACACACACACACACACACACGTGTATATATATATACTAGCGTGGTCAGGGGCGGATCTACCACCCAAGGGGAGAGGGCTTAAGCCCTTCCTCAATTTTCTTTTTATACTATGAAGTTAGAAAAAAAAAATACATATATACATACTTCAGCCCTTAGGTTTTTGAAGTTTCGAAGAAGAGAATGATGAAATATTGAAGATGGAAGGGGCTGAAGTTTCAAGAGGAACAAAAAAAATATAGAAATATATGTGATATTTGATATAGAAATTTTAAAGTACTGAAGCCCCCACGGTTATTTTTTTCTGGATCCGCCACTGAGCGTGGTGCCCGCGCGTTGCGGCGGAAAGAATTAAATATAAATTATGTTTGCGTTGAATGAATTTATTAAGCAGATGAAAAATAAAACTTATTGGGCTTACGATTAAAAGTAGGACCACGAGTAGAATTAAAAAGAAAAAAATACACCAGCTGGGAATCGAACCCGGGTCTGTTTGCATCACTTTCTATATTTGAGGGAATGTGGGGTATTTTGGACATTAAAAATATTAACAATTCTATTTATAGGGGTGAATAATTATTATATAGAAATACTAGCATATTGCACGTGCGTTGCGTCGCGAATATTAAATATAAATTGTATTTGTGTTGGAATGTGAATCAATTTATTAAGTAAATTAAAAATAAAAATTAAATGTTAGTTTAAATAATAGCTATTGGGCCTGAGAGTAAGAATAAGTCCAGAAGTATAATTAAAAAAATAAAAATAAATGCATCAGTCAGGAATCGAACCGGGTCTGTATTGTGCATCATATTCTATTTTTGGCAAAAAGTGAGGGTATTTTGGACATTTCACATATGATAAAATGTTAATATTTCTATTTATAGCGGATGAGATAATTATTGTATAGTAGTATAGATAAATATACTAATATATAATACTAATAAAAAAAAATGGAGATACAAATATACCCCCATTACCCTCTACTGAAGTCGCCAATGGATCTACCTCCACCCGCCCTTCCATCGGATGGTCCAAAGTGGCCCAAAAAAACTGACAACTGTAGAAACATATTTTCCGTGCCAAAATCTTTCGGCGGCGCTTTGAGCTCATATCTCCTCTTCGAATACAAGTGCTTTGGTCAAGAAAAACAATTGCAAAGACCAGGAGTTTTTATTTCGAATTACGACGGACTCGAACTTGCGACATCTTTAGTCTCAGACGACCTGACCTCTCCGTCAAACATATTCACACAAGACCATGAGTTTATGTACCAGCTCTGTTGTCCTAGTTGATGAAGTTGGCCTGGTGACGGCATTTGGCCAACCCAACTATCCACGAGATTCAACATAGTCCACATTCTTCCGCCCATTTATCCATTGAATGATGGATTAAATTTATGGAGCACACTGTAATTCTGTCATTGTTAGTAATATTTAAAAAATACATTAACTAATACCTTAATTCAAAGGGAGCAATTTCAAAACCTAATTAGTACTTAGTTGTAAATGCAACGTTGGGTAGGAGAACTGATCGTCTAGTCTATATACCCCATATTAATTAGTTGTCTCCACAACCCAACAACAGCATTATTCCAAGTTTATGTTGGTTAAGTTGTGTTTTATGCACGGAACCATCTATTACTAACTCTACTCTCAACATCTGTGCCCATAATTATGTTTGGAGTGATAAACAAGACGTCTAGTTTTGAAGATAAATTCATTATAACAATATACTATACCATCCAATCCAAGAGTTCACTTTTCATGGAGGCACAAGCTGAAATGTCAAATGTACTATCTCCAAGCTACAATCACTTGCCTCAGCATGCATTTACTTTTTGTATATGGGAGTTTTTTTCTCAAAATTATGATATCCCAACTTCAAAACTCATCCAAATGTGGGCTGCCGAGGGATTCCTTGATCGCCATGGATTGCTTGTCAAAGTTTGTTGGAAAAAGTATTCAAGGGCACTTCTTCTCCCATGTCGGAGGCCGTCTTCTCCAGGACGGTTAGGCGGAGAACAAAGAGGGTCAACTTTTTCTCCGTTGCGGCACCGCGGGATCGGAGGCTGCGAGTTTACTTTGAGTCTAAAAAATGGTGGGACTGAGGTTGTTGCCCGCGTCGCTCGTCCTTGAATCGAATTCAAAAATGTGGAGATGAACGTTGTCTTCACTCTCTTTTGAGTTTTGACGAATCTTTCTTAAAAGAATAAAAAATCACAAAGAGCAATTTTAAGTATGCGAATGAATTCACGAATCTTTAGTGCGTCAAGAAAATAATTTATACAATGAAATGAGAAAATTGAATGAATAAATGTGTGCATATTTTTATGTAGAGAGAAGGGAAAAATGCACCTAAATCCCTAAATTTTGGCGTCTCTTTTGAATCGAGACCGAATTTTAAAAAAACCCAAAAAATACCTGAACTTTGAGGGGTTCTTCATATTCAGACCAACCTGCTGGCGTGGCACAGACGTGGCAGGAGAAATCGCGCCACGTCATCGTCTTCCTCCCCTAGACGTGCCACGTCAGCGCCGCCACCGGAGCGCCGTTTACCGGCGATTTTTTTCGCAACCAAATGGGTCGAACCCATATATGATCTCAATGCTCTCGATGTAAGGATTACAAATTCGGTGTTATTTTTATGATTTGAAGTTGTTTTGACCCTGTATATGAGCTCAAAGTTCCGAAAATACTAAGTTTTCGTCGACATCGTTCCAGTGCTCGTCTTCAAAATCCGACTTCATATCATTGTTCTTTGGCTCAAAATACTTGAAATGGAGAGTTGAGTTTTGAGTTAATTTGGAATTTGATTTTTTTGTGGAATTTTGAGCTCATATACGAGAGTCAAAACAACTTCAAATCGTAAAAATAACACCGAATCTATAATCCTCACATCGAGAGCTTCGAGACCATGTATGGGTTTTTGACCGAAGCGAAATTGCTTTGAAGATGATTGCGGAGACCGAAGCGAATCAGAATGATAAGGATGCAAGGGAGTTCGTGATTGCGATCATAAGGAGTTTAAAGTCCAACCTTGCGAGTGATGAGTTCAAAGCGTTTTATCTTGAAATGAAGAGGAGGATCTTCACTCGCTCTGCAAAAGATACACAACAATACCTGGAATTGCATTATATCAGAGAGGTAGTAGAATATGTTCCAGAGAGGCTGTTGGGAGAATGGGACTAAGCGGAAGTTCGATTTTTAAAGATGCACCATCATTGGGGAATCTACAAGACTGATTGCCCCCAAGTAACATTTGTAGAAATGACGAAGGACTACTACAAATCGCTCTAGACTTCTATTTTTAACTGTGCAGGAGATGCGCTGATGAAAGTCCCAATCAAGCGAACTCTGCTGCCGCATGTTGTTCATGGAAGTGTTTTGCCAGACAGGAAAAAGATTGATGGAGAATATGCCTGGGTGGTAAGCAAGAAGAAGATCTCGGAGAATGTATCCGCTTGCACCCAGACGAAGATCAACTGCTATGCCGCGTATGGATTGACCCCTTCGGGTAGAAACTAGACTAGGATATCGCTTGTAATTTAGTATTGTCTTTGTCTTTTGCATAGATTTTGCATAGATCGCTTGTAAAATGTACAAACCATGGAGTATCAATTTAAAAGTGATCTATCTTTTATCCCCAACAATAACTCATTGTATTTTTCATCTTCTCGCTTTAGATTAGCGACTTAAAAGCTCATAAAGCTCTGAAGAGACTAAGGTTTCACTTCAAGTGAATCGACTGCACTCCAAGAAAATGTCTACGCACGCATTTAATGCGATTCAGTGTCACAGAGACATGTGGCAGCGCGCGGATGGCCAACCGCTCTGCAAGTCAATTTGCAAATCTTCATAGTACAACCTAGTATAGATTTGATTGCAGAAAAAAGACAAGTCTGCACCTAACCGAATCACATCCGTGGACGTCAAAAATTATTGAGGAAGAGACATTGGACAAACGGATTCTCTCTAACGGTTATCTTGCCAACATCTCCTATAAATACTGAAGCTCAGGAACTCAGAAGATTAACTCAACTCTCGCGATCAAAAAGCCGAAACTCTGCAGAAATCCTTTCAAAGCATAAATCGCTCAAAATCTTCCAACTCTAAGTTAGAACCCAGAAAAATCTTCTTTGGTTTTAGAGTTGTATTTTGTTGTGTTCCTTAGAACGATCTTAGTTCTAAGAGTCAGTAGATCCTCATTCCTTAAGTGTTCTTGTATCTAACATGAACACTTAGGAATAAGATAATCCTTCATTCCTTTTGCTATCACTGTAAAAGGATTATCTTATAGTTAGAGATCTTTGTTTAAGAAATCAACAACCCTTGTACTTGTCCCGAGTGAGACTGAATTCACTCATCGTTCAGCTAGAGGACGTAAGTTCTGTGCAACTTGTCTTTCCGGGGACCGAAGAACCGGGCACTGTCTTTCCGGGGACTGAAGAACAGGGCACCCTAACAGTTGATAGTGGTTTTTCCTTCCAGGTTGGAAGAAGAGTGAATGTAGGAGTTTCATCTCCGAACCACTATAAATATCTATGTACTTTACATTCTGTCTTTATCGCTTTTATTATTTCATACTCACACACACACTTAAGCGAATTGACGTTTTCATAAAAGCAAGAGTTTTTCTCTAAAGCACTTTACTGCTCACCAAATTCCGCTCTCTCAAAGCTCTGAGTAAGCGACCTATTCCGCTCGGACAAGTCTACTTGGAAAAAGTCGCTCGGTCAAAGCCCAAGCGATTTTCTAAAAGAGGGGTTTTCTTAAATTCGCTTTAAACTCGAAAAAGAGGTTAAAATCTCTACACACGTATTCACTGCCTCTCTACATGTGTTAGTGCTACCCGGCCCAACAAGTGGTATCAGAACGGGAGTTCATTAGAACTACTGCTTTGCTTATCGGTGCCACTTCAAACACTTTTGAAACGACATAGTTGCGTTCTTTGAACAGATCTTTTTAGAGAAAAACTTGCATAAATCTATATACACAGAGCATACTGCATTTATTTAACCATTTCCCAAGATGACTTCCTCAGGTTCGCTACCTCAATTTTCGGTAGAAGGTTATAATACTTGGAGCTTCCGAGTAGAGTCGCACCTTGTCTCTCTCCATGACAGAATGTGAGAGGTTATTACCAATGATCCCATTAAGATTATGAAGCTAGCCATTAAAGGAGATGCACGGGGTGTAGCGACTTATATTGAGAAGCCACGCGAGGAGTTTGCCACTGCATATTATAAAGTTGAGAATCTTGATCGTGTAGCGAAGAATGTCATCCAGTCAATAGTCTCAGATGCACACCTAGCCAGAATTATGAAGTGCAAGACTGCGAAGGAAATGTGGGATACATTAGCCCTCCTCTCACAAGGGACAGAAAAAATCAAAGAAAATAAGCTGTCTGTCCTTATGAGAGAATTTGAGGCGCTGGTGATGAAGCAGTGCGAAAGTATGGAAGCATTCGAGACAAGGGTCTTGGATTTGGTTACAGCGCTTGCCACTCTTGGCAAGGAACTTTCGCATAAGGAAGTAAACACCAAGTTCTGCCATGCCCTCTCTGGCAAGTGGCAGGCGATCAAGGAGAACTGCCTCTTCAATAAGGATTTGGGTGCTCAATCCCCAGAGGCCTTGTTCTCTGACTTCAAGGCTATGGAATTTCATATCAACAAGAAGGAGGTCAGAGAGAATGAAGAGGAGGAGAAGACTATCCCGCTCGAGAAGGGCCTCGCTTTTAAAGTCGCTTATGTTCAACAAGCGGATTCCTCATGCGCCTTCGCTCATAGAGATATCGGGGATATGTCCAATGAGGAATTGAAAGAGTTCTCTCTTTTGTTGATCTGTGGGTTCAACACCTCTAACGCTCGTGCTGCAAAGTATAAGCGGTTTTATAAGATGCAGCAAGGACCATCTGGTCGCTTGCCAAGCAAGGGTAAAGCAGAGTCTAGCGCCTCTCGAGGATTGCCCGATGTCAAGTACACCATGAAGTGTTAGGAATGCCATAAAGTGGGCCACTACAATCTGAGTGCCCCTCGCTTTCGGAGAAAGAGCGAGAGGAGTTAAAGGCCAAGATCAATTCCCGCAAAGCTCATGTTGTAGAGGAAGCAGCCATTCCTGTGGATGGGGTCAATCATGATGAGGACCAATTCACAGATGAAGAAGTGGAAGCGACTCAGTTGTCGCTTGATATGGGGCTGCTGTCATTCGATGAGGAAGAGCCTGAGTTTAATCTCATGGCTATGAGCGACAATGAATCAGAAGCAGATGACGAGGTAATTCTCTGTGAAAACTCTAACTCGTCCATTACACCCGCACATGTGCAGAGCGTTCTGGATACTCCTCAAGAAAATGAGGATGATATGGACTCGCTCTTCGACAATGAGCTGCCCGGTGACTATCTCAACCTTGTTGAGAATCACCAAGCACTGCAAGTTCTGGTATGTCGCTATATGAGCGACAATGCGAAGCTGACCCAAGAGCTTGATTTGCTCAATGGAAAGCAAAACGTGGTCGCTTGTGAGCACCATGACTACTCAGAATTGCAGGCTAGTCGACTTGAACTTGAGCGATCGCTCACTAACAATCACTTGGAAAATGCCAAGCAAGCGACCCAAATCCTTTCTGCCTCATGGCTCAAAGGAAGGGATTGGGTACGTTGCTGTTCTTGATAAACCCTCTACCTCTTCCGGTCCAATTTATGTATGTTCTTCAATGAATGTATCAGAGAAGCCCACTACAACTTTGATTCATGCCGGAAAGGGTAAAGAGAAGGAAATTCCAAGTGGTCCTCCCAATATCGCTTTTAAACATAAGGGGAGCGACTGGCTTAAGGTGAATAGGGCCAATGATCAAATGAGGCCAAAGCTGAATGCTCATTCGAGACCCCAAAAGCAGTTTGCTAACCAAGGGGGAAGGCAGCCCACTCAAAAGCGTATTCCTAAGCACGACTATTCACCAAGGGAATTTCAGGGTAGAGCGAACTTTTATCGAAAACGGAACTATCGCTCTGACCCAGTTCAAAACCATCCTCAAGTATGGCATTATGCCGAGGATGAAGTACCTCGCCGTACCTTGCGCTCGCAAAGGTATCACTTTGGTAGAGACTTCGCTCAGCAAAGTAGGCCAAGCGACTTTCGGTCAAGGAAAGTCACTCGACCCATTTATGCACACAATAGCACATGCTGCTGTGAGACTCACTCCCACAACAGACCAAAGGTTTATAGGCCTAAGCCCCAAGCGATTTCACCATTGAAACCCTCTAAGGCTAAAAGCCAAAATGCTAACCCCAAAGGACCCAAATTCATTTGGGTACCAAATAACCGCTCTTAAATCTTGCAGGGGAAGCAGGTGGTCCCGGTCGCTCGGGGAAGGGAACAAGAAAACACTATCTGGTACCTTGATAGCGGGTGCTTAAGACACATGACTAGTGTCAGATCCTTCCTCACAAATGTTGAAGATAAAGAGGGACCTCCGGTGACATTTGGTGACAATGCCAAAGGCTTCACCAAAGGATACGGTACATTGCAACTGGGCAATGTGAGAATTGAAAATATCTTATATGTCCAGGGGCTAAAGCATAACCTGCTTTCAATTTCTCAATATGCGATAAAGGTTATATTGTAGAATTCATAGCTAACAAAGTTTATATCAAGCATGGATCTACAAAGCAGATTGCTCTCAGGGGAACACGACAAGAAAATATGTATGTAGTAGAGTGGACCTCAAGCGACAGGGAAGTTTGCTTGGTCGCTCGAAGTGCACATGAAAGGAGCTGGCTATGGCATAGAAGATTGAGTCATCTCAACTTTCAGTCAATCAATGCAATCGCTTGAAAAGGTCTTGTTCGTGGGATCCCTAATGAGGTATTCGTGAAGGCCCAAGTTTATGCCGCTTGCCAAATGGGAATGCAACCGAGAGCTTCTTTCCCTAGAATTGAAGATGAGTTCTCCAAGCGGATACTAGAGCTACCCCACATGGATTTGCACGGTCCAGTATCTCCTCGGTCTTTAAACGAAAGAAAATATACTCTAGTTGTAGTCGATGATTTTTCTCGCTTCACCTGGGTAGTTTTCTTGTACAGTAAGAAAGAGACTTTGATGTTGCTACCGAGGATGCTCAAACAATTCTTAGTCGAGAAGAGCCTCAACATAGTGACTATTCGCTCGAACCGGGGCATTGACTATCTCAATTCTGTTCTGGATGATTATTGTGGAGAGCATTAAGTTAAGCGAAAGACATTAGCTGCTCGGACTCCTCGGAAAAATGGTGTAGCGAAGCGCAGAAATCTGTCAATCAAAGAGACCGCTCGCACCATGTTAGCAGATGCCGAATTGCCCAAGAGGTTTTGGGCTGCAGCGGTTTATACCGCTTGTTATGTGCAGAATAGAACCAGCATCAACACTAGGCAACAAAAGACACCATATGAAATATGGACAAAGATAATTCCTAACATTTCTTATTTCCATATTTTTGGTTGTCGGTGTTTCATTCACAATAAAGGGAAAACAAAATTAAGGACTTTTGATAGCAAAGCTGATTTGGGAATATTTTTAGGATATTCCTTGACTAGCAAAGCTTATAGAGTCTATAATTGTCAGAATCCTGTTGTGGAGGAAACACCCCATGTCGTTTTTGACGAAGCTACCTTCAAGAATGTGCAAGAGTCAGGTAATTGCTCAAATGATGTTGAGATGCCATTCAGCTGCTTGTCTTGGTCAAGCGGATTCCGAAGGTCGCTCGAGTGGTCTCGTGACTCGCTCGCAGTCAAAGGAAGTTCACATTCCCGCTATCCCTCAAGATGTTGAAGACCCTGAGCAGGCTCCAAGTCATTTGCCTGAGGTTGAAGAGCGCTCAGCCTCTCCAGACGATCCTTTGACCTCACAAGATGTTTATGGTGAGGGAGCCTCAGTTCAAGAGCCAAGCAGTGGCAATGGCGAAGGGGGAAGTGAAGCGGAAAATGAACTCGTTCAAATTAGGTTATGGCTCAGAAATCACTATCCTACTAAAATAATCGGAGATCCAAATGTTGGAGTTAGGACGTGTGGAACCCTTCTTCATGGAGAAAGATGCCTCTTTAGTTGCTTTCTCTCATCCATAGAGCCATCAACAGTTGAAGAAGCGCTTGCAGACCCCGATTGGATTAATGTTATGCAAGCGGAGTTGAACGATTTCAGGCGAAATGAAGTATGGGAGCTAGTCGATTATCCCTCGCACCAAAACGTGATAGTTATCAAGTGAGTTTTCAAGAAGAAAATTGACCAAGATCATGTGGTGGTTCGCAACAAAGCAAAGGTGTGTTGCCAAGGGATATTCCCAGCTTGAAGGGATCGATTATGAAGAGACTTTCGCTCCAGTAGCACGGATCGAAGCGATCAGATTATTCATAGCATTCGCTGCATCCAAAGGCTTTAAAGTATATCAAATGGATGTAAATAGTGCTTTTCTCAATGGAGTGCTAAAGGAATTCTATGTAGAGTAGCCACTCAGATTCAAAGTGGGTGACAAAGTGTATCGCTTGAAGAAGGCATTGTATGGATTGAAGCAAGCACCAAGAGCTTGGTACGATACACTCTCTACATTTTTGGTGAAAAGCGGATTTCAGAAAGGAAGCGTGGACAGGACACTGTTCACTATCTCAGAAGGAGAAGATAATTTATGGGTGCAAATATATGTCGATGATATCGTCTTCAGATCCAGTAATCCAGTTTTCGGAGATAGGTTTGCTGCACTCATGAAGCATAAATATGAGATGTCTATGATGGGAGAGATGTCATGCTTCCTAGGGCTACAAGTTAAACAAATGAAAGATGGGACTTTCATCAATCAAGCGAAGTGCACAAGAGAGATGCTCGCTCGGTTCGGAGTAGAGAAGGAGCAGACAGTCAGTGTCCCAATGAGCCCAACACGGAAAATTCACTCCGATCTTGATGGCAAAGCGGTGAATCCCACAAAATATAGAGCCCTAATTGGATCTCTCCTATACCTCACTGCAAATCGCCCTGACATACCAAAATTATCCAGAGTTATATCATCTGGAGGCCGCTCGAACCGTTTTAAAATATTTAATGGGACCATCAACTTAGGTCTCTGGTATCCAAGAGGAGATGGTTTGGAGCTGAGCGGATATTCAGATGCGGATTTTGGCACCTGTTAAGTCAACAGAAAGTCAACAACGTGAACGTGCCAATTCCTTGGAAATAAGCTTGTCTCTTGGTTCTCCAAAAAGTAGACAAGTGTAGAGACTTCAACCACTGAAGCGGAATACATGGCCGTTGGAAGCTGCTTCTCACAAGTACTTTGGCTCAAGCACCAACTCATGGATTACAACATAGAGGCCAAAGAAATTCCCATCTTCTGTGACAACACAAGAGCTATCTCGATGACCGTCAATCCTATCCTTCACTCGAGATGTAAGCACATTAAATTCGACATCACTTCATTAGAGATCACGTGGAGAAGAAGGATGTCGTAGTGGTAGAGATTCACACCGACATACAGCGAGCAGATATCTTCACTAAGCCGCTCACACAATATCAGAGAGGTTGTAGAATATGTTCTAGAGAGGCTGTTAGGAGAATGGGACAAAACGGAAGATCAATTTCAAAAGTTGCACCATCATTGGGGAATCTACAAGACTGATTGCCCCCAAGTAGCATTTGTAGAGATGATGAAGGATTACTACAAATCGCTTTGGACTTCAATTCTTAACTATGCGGGAGATGTGCTTATGAAAGTCCCAATCAAGCGAACTCTTTCGCCGCCTGTTGTTCATGTAAGTGCCAGATATGAAGAAGATAGATGGAGTGTATGCCTGGGTGGTAAGCAAGAATAAGATTTTGAAGAATGTATTCGCTTGCACCTAGACGAAGATCAATTGCTATGCCGCGTATGGATTGACCCATTCGGGAAGAGAATAGACTAAGATATTGCTTGTATTTAGTCTTGACTTTCTCTTTTGCATAGATTTTTCATAGATCGCTTGTAAAATGTACACACCATAGCGTATCAATTTAAAAGTGATGTATCTTTTATCCCCCACATTAACTTATTATCTTTTTATCTTCTCGCTTTAGATTAGCGACTTAGGATAAGAGACATATTCCTATTGCACTAATGTTTATTGTTTTGCAGATGAGTTATTCAGTCAAGGGGGAATCTGCTAAGTCTTGAAAAGACTTATAGCGAACTGCTTTTATAGCAAATCGCTCGGATACCAGATCCAATGTGCTTTGATTCCATTCAGAATTTCCAGACCATATTTAATATGTTCTGATGGCTTTACCGAAAGCATATTAGCTCTGATGCCTTAAAACGAAAAGTTATCGCTCTGTTTTTCAATAGGTGATTTATGAGTAAGCTCTGATACCTTAGCGATTTCTTAAATCGCTCATATTTTCTCTAGCTTTGGTATCATCAAAAAGGGGGAAATTGCTGAGATATTTAGTTAAGAGAGTATTTATCATTAATAAAATGAATTAATTGTTTTGATTATACCAAAACCCCTTAGCTAATAATTCATAGTCTTAAGTTCATAATTCCCCATAGCGGTAGGACAATTGTAATTTTTCAAGAAGTTCACTTGTTAGGTAACTTAAAATTTTCCAAGTGTATTTCCTGCCGAGCGAAGATTCAAGTCGAAGCGGATGTTTATGCTAAGCGAGTTAGTGGCCAAGCGGTTTCCAGTGCAGTCTCTCAAGGTTCCCAGCTCAAGCGAGAAGCCTCAAGCGAAATCTTCTCAAGAGGAAATGTTCAAGCGGAATCCTTGAAGCGAAGTTTGCCAAGCGAAGTTTTCTCGCTCCAGTGTTCAAGCGATACATCAAGTGAAGCAGAAATCTTCAAGCGGAAACTTCAAGTGAACATGTCATGAGCCATATTGAAGCGAGGAACAAAGTGCCAAGCGAAGACTCTTCAAGCGAATTTCTTCAAGCGAGTTATGGCCAAGCAGTTTTGTCAAGCGAAGACAAAGTGAATATCTCAGAGAATGTTTCAAGAGGATTAAAAGCTCATAAAGCTCTGACAAAGCACTGAAGAGACTAAGGT